>NIVC01005179.1:0-23520 GCA_002269645.1 Macrostomum lignano | reverse complement strand
CAGTAGGAAACTCCTTCAGTTTTGAGCAGCACTCTGCCTAAACCCATCTGCGCCGCAAAAGGCCCGAGGCGCTACTGGATCATCCAGGGTGACTTCAGCATCTCGTTCAAAGGGCGCAGCCCCGCGAGGAGTTCATCTTCCAGTTCCACAGCCGGTCACGGGTGGCCATTCTTCGCCCACAACGGCTGCTACGTTCGTGTCTGAACAGAACGGCACGGTTCGGGCCGACGGAGATCACGGAAGCCTCCTGTGGGAGTACTGAGCCCATGGGGGCGCCATCTTGCAGTAACACGGGGCACCATCTTGCAATAACACGGGGCGCCATCTTGCAATAACACGGGGCGCCATCTTGCAATAACACGGGGCGCCATCTTGCAATAACACGGGGCGCCATCTTACAGTAACACGGGGCGCCATCTTGCAATAACACGGAGCGCCATCTTGCAATAACACGGGGCGCCATCTTGCAATAACACGGAGCGCCATCTTGCAATAACACGGGGCGCCATCTTGCAATAACACGGGGCGCCATCTTGCAGTAACACGGGGCCTCATGTTGCAATAACACGGGGCGCCATCTTACAGTAACACGGGCACCATCTTGCAATAACACGGGGCGCCATCTTGCAATAACACGGGGCGCCATCTTGCAATAACACGGAGCGCCATCTTGCAATAACACGGGGCGCCATCTTGCAATAACACGGAGCGCCATCTTGCAATAACACGGAGCGCCATCTTGCAATAACACGGGGCGCCATCTTGCAATAACACGGGCGCCATCTTGCAGTAACACGGGGCCTCATGTTGCAATAACACGGGGCGCCATCTTACAGTAACACGGGGCACCATCTTGCAATAACACGGGGCGCCATCTTGCAATAACACGGGGCGCCATCTTGCAATAACACGGGGCGCCATCTTGCAATAACACGGGGCGCTATCTTGCAGTAACACGGGGCGCCATCTTGCAATAACACAGGGCGCTATCTTGCAGTAACACGGGGCCTCATGTTGCAATAACACGGGACGCCATCTTGCAATAACACGGGGCGCCATCTTGCAATAATACGGGCGCCATCTTGCAGTAACACGGGGCCTCATGTTGCAATAACACGGGACGCCATCTTGCAATAACACGGGGCGCCATCTTGCTGTAACATGGGGGCGCCATCTTGCAGTAACACGGGGCCTCATGTTGCAATAACACGGGGCGCCATCTTGCAATAACACGGGGCGCTATCTTGCAGTAACACGGGGCGCTATCTTGCAATAACACGGGACGCCATCTTGCAATAACACGGGGCGCTATCTTGCAGTAACACGGGGCCTCATGTTGCAATAACACGGGACGCCATCTTGCAATAACACGGGGCGCCATCTTGCAATAACACGGGGCGCCATCTTGCAGTAACACGGGGCCTCATGTTGCAATAACACGGGACGCCATCTTGCAATAACACGGGGCGCCATCTTGCTGTAACATGGGGGCGCCATCTTGCAGTAACACGGGGCCTCATGTTGCAATAACACGGGGCGCCATCTTGCAATAACACGGGGCGCCATCTTGCTGTAACACGGGGCGCTATCTTGCTGTAACATGGGGGCGCCATCTTGCAATAACACGGTTCGCCATCTTGCAATAACACGGTTCGCCATCTTGCAATAAAGTTGATTCATCAATGAAAAGTTAATTTGCGATTATTTAGCGGCTAGAAATAACAAAAAAATGTTCATTTAAAAAGAACCGACTTGCCATAATAATTTTTCTCAAGTGGCTTTGGTATCAAAGTGACAATTACCTGTTTACTCTTTGTTAGCAAATACATTACCGGTTTAGTGCTGATTATGCCATTAACCCAATAGTCCTGTTCAATAAGTCCTTACGATATCCTGATTACAAAATCGATTTGCTGATAACTGCTTTCGAATTTTGTTAATTGCTTTGCTTTTGCCTCTGTTCGCCCAGTCTGCTTGAGTGCTTTTAGCCAGTTCTTTTTCCTGTTCGCTTTTCTACTTTTTCTAGTGCAGCTGAGTTTCCTATCGGCAGTGAATTTGCTTTAATAAAATGGCTTTGATTCCTCATCATGGAAATTCTGACAGCCACTTTTTAAAGACCTAAAGTCCGGCTGAGCAGATGTTCACTGATGTTCACGGATGTTCACGGATGTTCACTGATGTTCACGGATGTTCACGGATGTTCACTGATGTTCACGGATGTTCACTGATGTTCACTGATCTTTACTGATCTTCATTGTTCATTAGCGAGATGGAGGTTTTTCAGATTTTTTAGCACTGAATTTATCTAGCAAAAATCGCACAACCTGTCATACTATGAGTAGTATCTGCGTCAGGAAACCGGTCAGTCAGGAAATCAAGCATTCGGGTCGACGTAGCCGTTGTGTGAGAGCCAGTTTAACAACGCCTTCTGCATGTTTTCTTGTATCACCTTCAGCCGGTTCCCTCTTTTTGGCTGCGTTTCAACTCTGCCCGTCTCTTGAAATGTCCTGAGATGATGCTGTCGGCTGTTGACGTATTTGGTATCACTCACCATGGATTCATTTGTTTGGTCCCCAGAGTGGCTGAGGGCTGCATTTATTGACCAGGGCGAATCCATGTTACATCGGCGTTTCTGTGGAGCAAGAAAGGTTTACTACAGACTTCATCATTAATTCGGCCAGACCAGCTGTGCCTGTCAAGTCTGTCCGGATGTAAGCAGCTTCTCCGACTGTCGCTTTGTGTGTTGAGCAGCCATCTGGCAAAAAAGCGCGACGCATCAAAACCAGCGGTGAGACAAACAAGATTCGCGTTGAATTTGACTGACATTTTTTCGACTACACTAATCGATGGTGACGTGGATCCTTCTGGTATTGGTTGCACTTTTACCGTACACTGTTTCCTGTTGCTTAAATAAACGTTCTACCGTGTTCCATTGCCCGGCCCGGCCAGATAAACTAGCCATAGACTACAAGAACGGACCTACGAGTAAAAAGGAATAAGCCTTATTCCCAGCTGATTGGCCAACAACGATTGTCTATGGTCAAGGATTTGGATTTGGCCATAGACAAATCGTTGTCACGTGCTGCGACCGCTGATTCTTTACATTGCTTTTCTGTTTGATGATCCGCAGTAATGAATTTTTCTGCATGAAAATGCAAACAATGATCGTCAAATCGCTAAACAATGGGACTGAAGCACGGCTTGCAAGTGCACTATCTCTCCATTGATCAATCTCTGCCGATGGAGTCGAGAAATTTACGCATAGTTGCCAGGCTGCGCCATGAAATTTTTGTCTGTTATCAAGTCAGCTTTGCCGAAATCTATCGCAAAAGTGACGAATTCGTTTTCTATAGACTATGAACCCCAGAAAATTCTCTAAACCCATTTGCTTGCGTGCGTTTGCCGAAATCAGTTGCAAATAAGACGCATTCTGCTGCAAAAGCTATATTTACTCTGAGAGAAGAAACACTGCTGTTTTGCAGATATGCTGGTGGTTGGAGTCTATCTGACAATCCAAGCGAGACTGGCATGCAAAGGCTGCGTCATTCATTCAGAATGAAAGCGCAGTTTCCCTGGATGCTTCATCGTATGAAATGATTTGAAAGAAAAATGGCTCAAACTGTATAATAAAGAAGATATCTCTAACTGCTCCAACTGCGCTGTTTAAAAATTCCCACAGAGCTCCCAGAGAAGCACCTGAGCTACAGAATGAGTTCAAATCTGAGCCTTCATCTCTGCGCCATCGCCTCCGTCCTGCTCGCCCTGCCGGCCGTCTCGGCCCAGGCCGTCACGACCTGGAAGCGGCTCCGAGGCGACGTCTCCGAGTACCGGCTGCTCAACTCGATCCGAGCTCAAACCGAGACGCACTGCGTCAGCAGCGCTGCGGTGGCCGGGGCTCACGCGGCCTCCTTCGACGCTGCATCGGGCGGCTGCGACCTGCTGGTCTGCGACCGGGGCGGCAAGGACGGCTGCAGGAAGTGCCGGCATGAGAGCGACCTGAGTCTGCCGATGCTGTGGGTGAGTGAGCTGAGTCTGCTGATGATGCTGTGGGTGAGTGAGCTGAGTCTGCCGATGCTGTGGGTGAGTGAGCTGAGTCTGCCGGTGCTGTAGGTGAGTGAGCTGAGTCCGCCGGTGCTGTGGGTGAGTGAGCTGAGTCTGCCGATGCTGTGAGTGAGTAAGCTGAGTCTGCTGATGATGCTGTGGGTGAGTGAGCTGAGACTTGGGTCGCTGACTGATGAATCGTCCTGTCTCTCAAACTGCAGATGAAAGAGCCGTCGGAAACCTGCTGGACGACGTTCCAGCGCAGAGTCGACGGCTCCGTCAGCTTCAACCGTGGCTGGTCGGAGTACGTCAGTGGATTCGGTCAGGGCGAGAGTCTCAACTACTGGATGGGGCTGGAGCAGCTGCACCAGCTCACCGCCACGGGAGTGTGGAGAGTCCGCTGGGAGTTCAGCGACTGGAACGGCACCTGGTACTGGGCTGAGAATGCTCCGTTCTCTGTTGGCACAGCGACTGACAAGTACAGGTGCTCGATGGGACCGTTGGACGCGAGCAGGTCGAGTGTCGGACAGCGAACTTATTCGGACTGGTCACCGAACAACTGGCAGTTCAGCACACCCGATTCTGACAATGACAACTGGGCTGCGAACAACTGCGCCCATGACAGGTCAGCTGGTTGGTGGTTCGGCCTGTGCACTTTTATCAACCCCAACGGAGTGTACCTGGTGCCACCAGCCGCATTTTCAGGCGGAGGTATGTACTATTATCTGCACGACGCTGGCCTGGAGCTGACGCTGTTCTACTCGATGAGGAACTTCGAATGCTTGATTCGCCAGTGATGACGGGGGAGAGTCAATCGCGTGGAGCTGAGACTGCATGGATTGAGTCACCCCGTGGAGCTGAGACTGCATGGATTGAGTCAACCCGTGGAGCTGAGACTGCATGGATTGAGTCACCCGTGGAGCTGGGACTGCATGGATTGAGTCACCCCGTGGAGCTGAGACTGCATGGATTGAGTCACCCGTGGAGCTGAGACTGCATGGATTGAGTCACCCCGTGGAGCTGAGACTGCATGGATTGAGTCACCCGTGGAGCTGAGACTGCATGGATTGAGTCACCCGTGGAGCTGAGACTGCATGGATTGAGTCACCCGTGGAGCTGAGACTGCATGGATTGAGTCACCCGTGGAGCTGAGACTGCATGGATTGAGTCACCCGTGGAGCTGAGACTGCATGGATTGAGTCACCCGTGGAGCTGAGACTGCATGGATTGAGTCACTTTGAGTAACTTTTCTTCTAGACAGTTGGCTATAAGTCCAGGCGAGAGCTTCATAACACCTCATTTATTATTTAGTTAAGAGACCCAATCACTGTTTTAGGGTTGAAAATCGTGAAATTTCCCATCTCCGTAGTGTATTTTTCCAGTTAAACCTGCCGTTAAAAATATTTCTGAACAAAAAGCTTTATGAATATCGATAGAGCAATAAGAAAGACACAACATATCAAAAGATGAACACTGGATCTGCCTCCTATCAAAGGCAATGACAATTTTTGTGCTGAAAAAAAGTAAAACCTCCTGATCTCTGTAGTGTATTTTTCGGCGAAAAGTTGCCTTCAAAACATTTATCTTCGATTTCGAGTGTAGCGTCCTGTATATGTTACTTGAGTTGTCCTTGACTGTAGGTTAGCTTAGTTGGTAATACCCTTATGGGAGATTTTTGCAGGAAACTTCTTATAATAATAAATTGCGTAATGAACCCGTTTTGTTGTGAATGATTCACATTATTGTGACGGTCGAAAGTCTGTCTTGGTGGACACTTAAGCACCTTCTTGCTCGTCCCGTGGTATACTACTCTTTTTGTGAATACTCAAAATGCCTTCTTTGTAAGCATAGCAACCGCCTGTGAACCTCATTTAATTAATTACTCGTAGTGTAATTTTTTGTCCTATTTTTTTAGAAATGCTTAAATTACTACTAGTAAATTGAGATAATTGCGAATATCGCCATACAAGTAAAAAATACAAAATCAAATAAAAAGCTATGTCTCTGCCAAAATCCTTTGACACCACTGAGCCTCTCTGACCAACAGATGTTGCAGAAGTCTGCCTGCAGACTCCACGATCATTTCTCCAAGTTCATGATGGACAAAGTGCTTAAATCCCTGGAATCGAAATCTCAATTCGGCCTCCGGGTAAAGATTCAGGATGCTAAAATGATATCATATAAGAGGTGGTGGATCCAGAGGGTGTGGATCGTAAAAACTCACACTGTAGTGGCTCTTAAAATGTTTAAAGAAGCACTCGTGTACATTAACTGTGAGCATGCAAAAGTGACGTCACTCTTCGTGGAATCCTGATCACGTGATCAGGGGTGAAACTATGGAGCCGCTATATAGCTCGTATTTATACAGTACTATATAATTTATCTGTACCAGAGTAAAGAAGCATTTGAGGCTAAACTTCTACCAGTATTCCGCCGCGCGCAAAAACATACTACTTATCAATATCAGTAAGCAGTAGTGAAAAATATCAATTTAAGCTGGGGATTTCAATTTTATTGCCACAGAATACGAAAGCAAAGCTTTTCAGCTCGGTCTATTTGCACTGTCCGTATTGGAATGACCTGTATCTTCTGGCACAGGTGTTCGTGCAGCAGTCCGAGTTTGAGCTGCACATGAAACCGAAGGTTAAGCAGTTCACTAAGTCGTCTGGTAGAGCCGCCACCTGGCATTGCAGAGCTGAGGGTGGCAGTTTATTGTTTATATTGTACCTTTGAGGCTTGCATGGCTGGCTGCAGGGGACACAGGGATCATATGGCTGGTTTATCCCAGGTGACGCAGGGATCATATGGCTGGTTTATCCCAGGTGACACAGGGATCATATGGCTGGTTTATCCCAGGTGACACAGAAATCATATGGCTGGTTTATCCCAGGTGACACAGGGATCATATGGCTGGTTTATCCCAGGTGACACAGGAATCATATGGCTGGTTTATCTCAGGTGACACAGGGATCATATGGCTGGTTTATCCCCGGTGACGCAGGGATCATATGGCTGGTTTATCCCAGGTGACACAGGGATCATATTGCTGGTTTATCCCAGGTGACACAGGAATCATATGGCTGGTTTATCCCAGGTGACACAGGAATCATATGGCTGGTTTATCCCAGGTGACACAGGAATCATATGGCTGGTTTATCCCCGGTGACACAGGAATCATATGGCTGGTTTATCCCAGGTGACACAGGAATCATATGGCTGGTTTATCCCAGGTGACACAGGGATCATATGGCTGGTTTATCCCAAGTGACACAGGGATCATATGGCTGGTTTATCCCAGGTGACACAGGAATCATATGGCTGGTTTATCCCAGGTGACACAGGAATCATATGGCTGGTTTATCCCCGGTGACACAGGAATCATATGGCTGGTTTATCCCAGGTGACACAGGGATCATATGGCTGGTTTATCCCAGGTGACGCAGGGATCATATGGCTGGTTTATCCCAGGTGACACAGGGATCATATGGCTGGTTTATCCCAGGTGACACAGGAATCATATGGCTGGTTTATCCCAGGTGACACAGGAATCATATGGCTGGTTTATCCCAGGTGACACAGGGATCATATAGCTGGTTTATCCCAGGTGACGCAGGGATCATATGGCTGGTTTATCCCAGGTGACGCAGGGATCATATGGCTGGTTTATCTCAGGTGACACAGGGATCATATGGCTGGTTTATCCCAGGTGACGCAGGGATCATATGGCTGGTTTATCCCAGGTGACACATGAATCATATGGCTGGTTTATCCCAGGTGACACATGAATCATATGGCTGGTTTATCCCAGGTGACGCAGGGATCATATGGCTGGTTTATCCCCGGTGACACAGGAATCATATGGCTGGTTTATCCCAGGTGACACAGGAATCATATGGCTGGTTTATCCCAGGTGACACAGGGATCATATGGCTGGTTTATCCCAGGTGACGCAGGAATCATATGGCTGGTTTATCCCAGGTGACGCAGGGATCATATGGCTGGTTTATCCCAGGTGACACAGGAATCATATGGCTGGTTTATCCCAGGTGACACAGGGATCATATGGCTGGTTTATCCCAGGTGACGCAGGGATCATATGGCTGGTTTATCCCAGGTGACACAGGGATCATATGGCTGGTTTATCCCAGGTGACACAGGGATCATATGGCTGGTTTATCCCAGATGACACAGGAATCATATGGCTGGTTTATCCCGGTGACACAGGAATCATATGGCTGGTTTATCCCAGGGGACACAGGGATCATATGGCTGGTTTATCCCCGGTGACACAGGGATCATATGGCTGGTTTATCCCAGGTGACGCAGGGATCATATGGCTGGTTTATCCCCGGTGACACAGGGATCATATGGCTGGTTTATCCCAGGTGACACAGAAATCATATGGCTGGTTTATCCCAGGTGACACAGGGATCATATGGCTGGTTTATCCCAGGTGACACAGGAATCATATGGCTGGTTTATCCCAGGTGACACAGGAATCATATGGCTGGTTTATCCCAGGTGACACAGGAATCATATGGCTGGTTTATCCCAGGTGACGCAGGGATCATATGGCTGGTTTATCCCAGGTGACACAGGAATCATATGGCTGGTTTATCCCAGGTGACACAGGGATCATATGGCTGGTTTATCCCAGGTGACGCAGGGATCATATGGCTGGTTTATCCCAGGTGACACAGGGATCATATGGCTGGTTTATCCCAGGTGACACAGGGATCATATGGCTGGTTTATCCCAGATGACACAGGAATCATATGGCTGGTTTATCCCCGGTGACACAGGAATCATATGGCTGGTTTATCCCAGGGGACACAGGGATCATATGGCTGGTTTATCCCCGGTGACACAGGGATCATATGGCTGGTTTATCCCAGGTGACGCAGGGATCATATGGCTGGTTTATCCCCGGTGACACAGGGATCATATGGCTGGTTTATCCCAGGTGACACAGAAATCATATGGCTGGTTTATCCCAGGTGACACAGGGATCATATGGCTGGTTTATCCCAGGTGACACAGGAATCATATGGCTGGTTTATCCCAGGTGACACAGGAATCATATGGCTGGTTTATCCCAGGTGACGCAGGGATCATATGGCTGGTTTATCCCAGGTGACACAGGGATCATATGGCTGGTTTATCCCAGGTGACACAGGAATCATATGGCTGGTTTATCCCCGGTGACACAGGAATCATATGGCTGGTTTATCCCAGGTGACGCAGGGATCATATGGCTGGTTTATCCCAGGTGACACAGGGATCATATGGCTGGTTTATCCCAGGTGACACAGGAATCATATGGCTGGTTTATCCCAGGTGACACAGGAATCATATGGCTGGTTTATCCCAGGTGACACAGGAATCATATGGCTGGTTTATCCCAGGGGACACAGGGATCATATGGCTGGTTTATCCCCGGTGACACAGGAATCATATGGCTGGTTTATCCCAGGTGACGCAGGGATCATATGGCTGGTTTATCCCAGGTGACACAGGGATCATATGGCTGGTTTATCCCAGGTGACACAGGGATCATATGGCTGGTTTATCCCAGGTGACACAGGGATCATATGGCTGGTTTATCCCAGGTGACACAGGGATCATATGGCTAAAAACATGGGAATAATGTAATCATTAAAGGGGTTGAAGGACAATAGACAATAGCAAACAAGAGTTGTTCAATAAACTAAACTGCGATATATTCTCACCTGTGAGCAGAGCAATGACCAGAGCAATGACCAGAGCAATGACCAGAGCATTGAATTGTCGAAGCATTTTCCTGACAAATTAATAAGCTTCAGATTTTTTGAGAACGTTATAACTCTTAATTAAAGGTCTAAAACTTAGACAGACGCATTTTAAGCATGGTTGAAGGAAAAGAAAGGATCGCTCATCTGAAAACGAGTCTATGGCCAAAACCTACTAAAAATTGGGATATTCCCCCCCCATGAATTTCATTGGCTGATGGAATTTAATAAACAAAGTAAACAAATTTTGCCTCTTGATAGACCAGCATTAGTTTGTATTTTTTGTACTTGACTGATTATGAGAAAATTGAAGGAGGCAGTAATTGAAACAAATAACAAATAACAAACAAGACAACTAAGCATAAAGCGATCGAACTTTGAATAAGTGGGGGGGGGGGAAGTTAGTCAAAAAGTGAAAAGTAAAAAATGTCAAGTTACTTTTTGTAGCTTTGTACACTTCTATTCCTCGTAACTCTCATCCAATGTAACAGTAAGGAAATAAGGAAAAAATTATAGAGCTATTCGAAATGGCACAGCAGGTACATTGGTCATTCGAAGTCACTGACCAAGAAACATAATTTTTTAGTCAGCTGACGTCGCAGAGAAGGTTTGAAGCAAATTTTGTCTCCTCACTGTGTGATGCAGCTTGATTTGAACATATTGTTGGGCAATTCCACGCAGCAATAAATATCTGTGATTTTCCTCGACCCCATGTAACAGCACAATCTGGAAAACACAGCCATGGAGACACCTTCGCGCACTGCTGTTGCTGGCTTGACTTAATAGGAAAGTAAAAAAACTAACCTTGCTGCCGTCCTCCTTTCTGTCACCAGTCTTAGATGAGCAGTCCTGAGCAGCGCAGTAGCGCTTGGCCATTCAGCTTTAGACGAAAACAACTTGAAACAGAACAAAAACAAACCTATTTGTTGCATGTACGTTGGCTAGACATCTATAACTGCCTTCTTCCTCTGGGTCATGACGGCTTAGGGGAAAGAAATTAGCGTTTAAAACAAGAAAAACTTGGTTAAAACTTTGTTGGTTAAAACTTGGTTAAAACTCGTTTAAAACTTAGGGGCAGCACCAAGGAGCCGTCGGGCTCCGCGCAGCGCGAGCTGTACCAGTGGCTGCTTGGTAGAGTCGACCACACCGTTCGCCTTGTAGAACCAGGACACGGCTGCGAGGTGACAGGACAGGCTGCTGACGGAGAACAGTCGGTTTCTAGCCAGCTCCGCCAGGTGGTTGCACACGAGTAGTTTCGGACGAGCTGAAGCTAGGCACTGAGAGCACAGGAGGCGGACCTGAAAAAGAAGGTGAGAAGCAGCGGCAGGACTCAAGCAAGCAGATGCAAGCAAGCGGGTAGGCACGTAGCAGGTGCCGTAGAAACGAAAAAAAAGTTAGCAAGCTGGCTAGGGTCGTTAGCTCTGGATAGCGGGTCCGCGAGAAGCTGAAAGCGGCCAGGCACGTGGTACGCGCGCACGATAATGTCACGCTGGATGCAGGTCAGAGTGACGAGCCTCTGCAGGTCGGCGATGCTGCGATGCTTGGCCGAGCTAGAGTTGATGATGCCGCAGGCAGCGGTGCTGTCCGTGCACACCGCAACGGAGCGGCCGCTGAGGGCCTCTTGATGCTTCAGGATAGCGACCAGAGGGGCGGCGCACTCCTTGAGTTTGATGTGGAGCTCTTCGAACTCGCTACCGCCAGCTAATAAAAAGCCAGGTCGAGTCACTGTCGTCGAAGTGCAGCACCGCTACGCCGCCTGCGACGCAGGCGTCAGACTCGATAGCGGCGGCCGGCCGACGCGATGGCCAAGCGGACTTTGGCGGCAGAATGCTCAACGCGATCGTCCACCACTCCAGCTGAGACCTGAGCTCCACCGTTAACTTGAACACGGTCGGACGGGTGCGTCAGGCTATTGGTGAGATCGATGAGCGGGCGCAGGAAGGTTCGACCGTGCTGAGCGGTAGTGCACATATGGCTGAGATGCCCTAGCAGCTTCTGCAACTCAGACTTCGACACGTCTTGCTGCGACAGGCAGGTGTGAAGTGGGAACTGAAGCTTCTTGGCTTTGTCAGCTGGGAAAGAGAGGCTCGCTTGCACGGTATCGATGTCTATCCCCAGGAACCGCAGCTTGGTTGTTGGTGGCACGGCTTTTCTCTCGATGATGACGAATCCAAGCTCGGTGAGCAGGTTACGCAGCTCGCAGTAGGCTCGGTTGCACTCAGCTTCTGTCCTCGCCATGACAAGAAAGTCATCTATGAAGACAATGGTGGCCAGGAAGCCTTTGCGGCACATGATACGCCGAACCGCTTGAGTGAGACGATGGAAGATGCTGACAGAGGCACGACTGCCGAATGGTAGCCGCGTGTCCACTATGTAAGCCGAGCGCCCGTCACCGAAGTCCCAGTGGATCCCGGTGGCTTGGTAGCACTGCGGAGAAATGGGCACAGCACGGTAGGCGGATGCGATGTCAACCTTCGCCATGAACCAGCCCGGCTGCATCAACCTGACGGCCTCATCGACAGAAGTGAAGCGGAGCTTGCGCTGCTGTGCGTAGTGGTCGTTCAGGCTTTGGCGGTGAGGAACGGAGCAGTCGTGGATCAGCCAGATGCTGGCGCTGTCCCTAGGAATCGCGCCGAGTTTGCAGACCATCGTGGGCTTGTCCGCCACCGGGATGTATCTGCCCAGACGGATTTCTTCTTCTAGGGCTGCTTGGACTTGGTCGCGCTTTTGGTAGGAGGATTTGTAGTTGCTCAGAAAACAGGGCGTAAAATCAAGGTCATCAGCAATAGGGAAGCCATGCTTAATAGGGAAGCCATGGAAGCCATAGGGATGCCGTCAAGAATAAAATCAGCGTCGTGGTCACCGGCGAGCTCCAGGCGCCAGGCGTCGATTCGGAGATCACCAGACGGCCGCGTCAGATCAGAGATTTGAGTAGACGGCCTGAGGAGGCCTGCCGCTGGGGCAGGCTGCGTCAGGTTGTTAAAATCAGAAGGCGTAAAATCGGCTGTGCGCGCGCAATTGGCGCGCTTTCTCAGTTTTTTGCGTGATTCTGCTCGGAGTGGTTGCCCTCGCAGACTCGACAGGCATGCAGAAAGCGGCAGTTCGTTCTTGAGCATCCGTTGGTGCTGTTGAAAGACAGACAGAGCTCACGGCCTGAGGATGTTCGCGGCCCAACGATGCGGTTATTTTTAGGCTGGGGACGCCTGGCTGTCTGGTTCTGCTAGTTCTGCTGGTCACTCTTGGTGCTGAGCAGGTACCTGATAAACATCTGGGAGCAGTCTTTTCCCCAGCGGAGAGTGTTGGCGGCGCGATGCTGGCGGTAGTCATGGTCGAATCGGACCACCCGGTGCACTGGGAATCGGTCGAAAAGCTCAGCCACTTGGATTTTGTACCGGGCGTAGTCCTTGGCTTGTTCCACCGCGGCTCCGCCCCCACACCCCCGCAAGGGGGCTTCGCCCCCTTGACCCCTCTCTGTGCACTCACTCAAATTTATGATGCAACTTAATAGTCAATCGACAATGGGATTCCAACACGCCGACTCGTGCGTCAATGGCAGAATCGTGCGTCAATTTTGCCATTGACACACTCATCGGCGTGCAGGAATCACTCATTCTTGAGTTGTTTGGCTGTTAGATTGTCAGCGCGGAGCATATTGGCAGTGAGATATCGATATCTTTGGTAGCCAAAAAAATTTTTTGCCAAGCATGCCAACGCTGAGGGCAGAGCACGCGAATAAAAGGACCAGCGCGACCCCAACCCCCACCACCCCACACCACGCACACCGCACCCACCCCCACCCAGCGGGCAGAGGCACCGGCCCCGGTCAGCTAAAACCGATTACAGAGCCAGTAAAACCGGCCCTGAAATCGCAACATAATATTTGACTGGATTATTATCAATTGCGAATTGATTAAAATAAACTCGATCCTAGCGGGCGCTACATCGATATCGTCCATTACTAATCGATCTAAATACACCAAGTTGCTGTTCTGACGTGTAAGCAAAAAACCTGACCTTCTCTTTATTGTAACTCATTTCAGTATTTCACTCATTTTACCTATAGAAAAGTATGGCAGACAACTCAAAAACAGAAAGACAACTACTAACTTTAGACACCAGTAAAATTCTTTTAAACCACGGCTCTGGTTTTTTACCATTAATTATATAGGCTTCACGTTCTACCTGATAGATTCTTTTAAGTATTCGACTGAGAGCCCAAACTTTACATAGCTGCTTGGCCCATATACATGAGTGTGTGTGTAATTTTTCATTCATTTATATACCGCAGTTTAGAAGTTACCTTGGGGGGGGGACTAATTACTTTTGGAACACCAGAGTATTTTGAATTTTTACGTGACACAGTATTCTGAATGAAGGTGAGACAGAAGACTAATTAATTGAATAAGGTTCGCAGCCACTGGCGGTGGCTACTTACAAAGATGGCACTTCATCAAAAAAGGGTTGTTTCACGGCCACGGGAGCAAGAAGGTGTGCAGTTCGTATAAGTGCTCATCAAGATAGACTTTCGACCGTATAAATAATGTGAAACAAAAACCCGGCAGAGTAAGAGCTAAAAGCAATCCCTTGACTCGTACATTAATTTGAATATTTGCAGACATGGAACACTATTAAATAACAACAAAGAAACATTCGAAACAAAACGAGTTCATCACGCAATTTATGTGGCGACAATTTCAGCTCCCCTTTTCGAGGCTATCCGCTGAGCTTATAAGAAAATTTTCCTCACAAGAAGCTCCCATATGCGCATTATTGAATAAACCTAAACTAAACTATATCATGTCATTTTATAAATAATGAGGTATCGGGGCTCCCAAATAGGCATATTACATGCATACAGCCAGCAAGCTATCTAAAGAAAAAGTTAAGTCTGTTGAGTTCATAAATCCATGCAGTCTCAGCTCCACGGGGTGACTCAATCCATGCAGTCTCAGCTCCACTGGGTGACTCAATCCATGCAGTCTCAGCTCCACTGGGTGACTCAATCCATGCAGTCTCAGCTCCACGGGTTGACTCAATCCATGCAGTCTCAGCTCCACGGAGTGACTCAATCCATGCAGTCTCAGCTCCACTGGGTGACTCAATCCATGCAGTCTCAGCTCCACGGGGTGACTCAATCCATGCAGTCTCAGCTCCACGGGTGACTCAATCCATGCAGTCTCAGCTCCACGGGTGACTCAATCCATGCAGTCTCAGCTCCACGGGGTGACTCAATCCATGCAGTCTCAGCTCCACGGGTTGACTCAATCCATGCAGTCTCAGCTCCACGGGGTGACTCAATCCATGCAGTCTCAGCTCCACGGATTAACTCCCCCCCGTCATCACTGGCGAATCAAGCATTCGAAGTTCTTCATCGAGTAGAACAGCGTCAGCTCCAGGCCAGCGTCGTGCAGATAATAGTACATTCCTCCGCCTGAAAATGCGGCTGGTGGCACCAGGTACACTCCGTTGGGGTTGATGAAATTGCACCAGCCGAACCACCAACCAGCTGACCTGTCATGGGCGCAGCTGCCCTCAGGCCAGTTGTCATTGTCAGCATCCGGCGTGCTGAACTGCCAGTTGTTCGGTGACCAGTCCCAATCAGTTCGCTGTCCGACACTCGACCTGCTCGCGTCCAACGGTCCCATCGAGCACCTGTACTTGTCAGTCGCTGGGCCAACAGAGAACGGAGCATTCTCAGCCCAGTACCAGGTGCCGTTCCAGTCGCTGAACTCCCAGCGGACTCTCCACACTCCCGTGGCGGTGAGCTGGTGCAGCTGCTCCAGCCCCATCCAGTAGTTGAGACTCTCGCCCTGACCGAATCCACTGACGTACTCCGACCAGCCACGGTTGAAGCTGACGGAGCCGTCGACTCTGCGCTGGAACGTCGTCCAGCAGGTTTCCGACGGCTCTTTCATCTGCAGTTTGAGAGACAGGACGATTCATCAGTCAGCGACCCAAGTCTCAGCTCACTCACCCACAGCATCATCAGCAGACTCAGCTTACTCACTCACAGCATCGGCAGACTCAGCTCACTCACCCACAGCACCGGCGGACTCAGCTCACTCACCTACAGCACCGGCAGACTCAGCTCACTCACCCACAGCATCGGCAGACTCAGCTCACTCACCCACAGCATCATCAGCAGACTCAGCTCACTCACTCACAGCACCGGCAGACTCAGCTCACTCACCCACAGCATCATCAGCAGACTCAGCTCACTCACCCACAGCAACGGCAGACTCAGCTCACTCACCCACAGCATCGGCAGACTCAGGTCGCTCTCATGCCGGCACTTCCTGCAGCCGTCCTGGCCACCTCGGTCGCACACCAGCAGGTCGCAGCCGCCCGATGCAGCGTCGAAGGAGGCCGCGTGAGCCCCGGCCGCCGCAGCGCTGCTGACGCAGTGCGTCTCGCCTTGAGCTCGGATCGATTTGAGCAGCCGGTACTCGGAGACGTCACCTCGGAGCTGCTTCCAGGTCGTGACGGCCTGGGCTGAGACGGCCGGCAGGGCGAGCAGGGCGCCACAGCCGAAGGCAGTCCAAAACAGCAACGCAACTGACTGCAGAATTCTCATTCTGACTGGCGGTGAAAGCATCGAATCGGTGATGGGGATTCTGCAGACAGGGGGTGCTAAAAGTCTCATTTGATGGGTTTTTGTCTTTTTATAAACTGCCTTCGCTTTGTCAGCGATGCCTCCGAGCTGCATGAAGAAGTTGGCCAGCATCTCTTGTGCCTCATCGTCATTGTCATCATCTTCATGGGGTATTGTCGTTTACAAGAAATGGATCACTTCCGGTTCTATCGTAGTCATATTGTTGTATTGACTTTTACGTAGCTTTCTACTAGGGGAAGTTTCCGTGTGTCAATCGTGACCTAAGTTGGCCAGCAAGTCTCAGTTGTTGGGGTTAACCTGAGCTTTTCTTGTGTGAATTTTGCTCAGAAACAAATGGAGTCTGTTTTTCAGTCGGATATAGCATTATGCATATTTGCCTTGTGTGCAAACAGTGCAGTGTGGAGCTACAGGTCAATGGGAGATTTCCTTAGTTTGCATGCAGACTAAACTAACTAACTAACTAACTAACTAACTAACTGACTAACTAACTGACTAACTAACTAACTAACTAACTAACTAACTAACTAACTAACTAACTAACTAACTGACTAACTAACTAACTAACTAACTAACTAACTAACAACTAACTAACTAACTAACTAACTAACTAACTAACTAACTAACAACTAACTAACAACTAACTAACTAACAACTAACTAACTAACAACTAACTAACAACTAACTAAAAACTAACTAACTAACTAACAACTAACTAACAACTAACTAAAAACTAACTAACAACTAACTAACAACTAACTAACTAACTAACTAACTAACTAACTTACTAACTGACTAACTAATTAACTAACTAAGCAAGTAACTGAATAACCAAACATTTAATAATTTAAAGACTCGATATATCTAAGCAATATAAACTGGAGGCGCCGTTCGCTCTTCAAAGAAATGCACCATTACCCACGCAGACAATTTTGATCCGAGTTTATCGAACAGCGTACTGAGAGAAAAAAAACAATAAAAAGTGTCACGTGACTCTCGCAGCAGCGGAGTCAATCGGTGCAGAGGCCGAATCGACCAACAACGGGGTCGAAACCGATGCAGTAGAGACCCTCGCAGCAGTCTGCGCGGCGCCTGCACACGTTGCCAAGGCCGTTGCACTGCCGGCTGCAGCCCGCCGCCTCCCTCGGAGCTGCGCGAAGGGGAGCGGCGATTGTGTGAGCTCTTAAAGATAATGGTAGTCAGAATTTACGTCTGGGAAAGATCACATCTGTCTGCTGGGGATCACATCTGTCTGCTGGGGATCACATCTGTCTGCTGGGGATCACATCTGTCTGCTGGGGATCACATCTGTCTGCTGGGGATCACATCTGTCTGCTGGGGATCACATCTGTATGATATAGGTCAAATTTGTCTGGGTGGAGGTCAAATTTGTCTGGTGATGGTCACATCTGTCTTGTGAGAGTCACATCTGTCTGGGTGGAGGTCACATCTGTCTGGGTGGAGGTCACATCTGTCTGGTGGAGGTCACATCTTTTCGGTATAGGTTACATCTGTTTGGTGAGGATCACATCTGTCTTTAGGATGTCACATCTCTCAGATCACATCTGTTTGGATAAGGTCACATCTGTCGGAGGTGAAACAGGTGCCATTTGGTCAGAAACTACAAATTCACTTTTTACTCACCCATGAGCAAAGAGGCAAAAAGTACCAACAAGAGAAAGCCAATCTGCCACATCGCGCTTTGTCGGTCAGCTCAGCGTCAGCTTTTCAAATATCGCTCAACGTTTTAAATAATGCTCCTACTTGTCCTTAACAAATTCCCATGCGACTTTGATTCAGTTTGCTGCTGTGGCCATAGACAGTGTTGACTTGTTTAGATTTCTATAGTTGCTCCTCAGGCCTGGCAACTTGCGTGTCTTCAGGCTTAGGTAATTTTTGCAGCTTTTGAGTATCTTCTTTTAAATGTCAACCAACACACCAGGTCGCTATCTGAGACTTGTAATCTTTCTTGCTCTGCACACAGGTCAGTCAGTTATACTTTGTTTAATAATACCACTTTCATGAACTTTGTATTATTACGGGGGTGGGGGGCGCAGCCCAGAGGTCCAGTGCGGTGCTCTGATGTGCCAGCGGCCCAGGCTCGATTCCAAGTGTAGTCGCCTTAATTTGGGCCTGAATTGGAATCTCTGCTCGGCTCTGCTCGTGCAATTAACGCCCTTTGAGGGCCGACCCTCAAGGAAGTGGGAAGTGTACATGCCGAAACGATAAATTAAGTCAGGGCCGCTGTGCACTCCTGTGTGAGTGTGTGCCTGTGCGTGTGACTGCGTACGTGCACACAGCCCCTGCCTCTATCAATACATACATGCACGCCTGTTCCAACTGTGTAAAATACAAAAACAACTGTACGCAGGCTGCAGCCACCCTGGCGCAACGCCTTCGGAGGCATCGACCCACAGCCAGCGCTGGGGCAATTCTGCTCATTCAGCTGACTCCTGAGCACACTCAAGAGCGCCAATAACTGTACTCAGGCACGCACTCGTGCACACGCTCACACAGGGTGCACATCAAATCGTTAGAAAGTCAAAATCCTGGTAGGAATCGAACCAGGAGTCGTGGCGCGAGACTCAGAGTTGCTCTTCCCAGCCCGTGTTCAACTCAGTATGCCCAGCAATCCACTACCTTCCCAGCAGCTCCCGGAATCCTGGGCAGCCGACCCTGTGGAAAGGGCGGCGACCCCTGCACCACCGGCCCGGACTGCTGCTCGGGCGCCTGCGACGCCAACCCCGCGTTTCCTTTCGGCTACTGCATTCACGGCTCGACCGCGGCAGCCAAATCCGGCAGAAGTTCCGGTTTGCAAGTCAGCCAGCGTGTCACCATGCTAACACTGGCCTGCCTGTTGCTGGTGCGAGTGGGCCGAAATTTGTAATTTGCAGTTCATACAAATATTATTCGTAATATCATTAGCTGTCTGTCAGCATTCCTTCCGCTGGGAAGACAGCAAAAATGAAATACATTATTTTTAAATAAACTACGAGTACATAGTCATAGGCTTTGACCTCGTAAAGGCACCATTGTTGATTTCTTGAAGAACATGACGATTAGGGCAAAAAAGCATCCCCAATGTGCTTTGGCTCAAAAAGCAACAGAGCAACCCCATGAGCCACAGATTTGCATCAATTCCTGTATGAACTTTTGACATCTTAGCAATCCTCCCCGAGCCAGTTATGTTTGACGTGACCCTTCTTTTATTTGAAATGACGCTTCTTTTGTTTGACATCGGGCTTCTTTTGTTTGACATGACGTGTGTTTTAAGTTTTACATGACGTGTCTATTTTTACATGACGTGTCTATTTATTACATGACGCTTCTTATATATGTTTTACATGACGTGTCCTTTATGTTTGACATGACGCGTCTTTTATGTTTTACATGACGTATCTTTTATGTTTGACATGACGCGTGTTTTATGTTTAACATGTCGTGTCTTTTATGTTTAACATGTCGTGTCTTTTATTTTTGACATGACGCGTCTTTTATGTTTAACATGTCGTGTCTTTTATTTTTGACATGACGTATCTTTTATGTTTGACATGACGCGTCTTTTATGTTTTACATGACGTGTCTTTTATGTTTGACATGACGCGTCTTTTATGTTTGACATGACGCGTCCTTTATGTTTTACATGACTCGTCTTTTATGTTTGACATGACGCGTCTTTTATGTTTGACATGACGTGTCTTTATGTTTGACATGACGTATCTTTTATGTTTGACATGACGCGTCCTTTATGTTTTACATGACTCGTCTTTTATGTTTGACATGACGCGTCTTTTATGTTTGACATGACGCGTCTTTTATGTTTAACATGTCGTGTCTTTTATTTTTGACATGACGTATCTTTTATGTTTGACATGACGCGTCTTTTATGTTTTACATGACGCGTCTTTTTTTGTTTAACATGTCGTGTCTTTTATTTTTGACATGACGTATCTTTTATGTTTGACATGACGCGTCTTTTATGTTTTACATGACGCGTCTTTAATGTTTGACATGACGCGTCTTTTATGTTTGACATGACGCGTCTTTTATGTTTAACATTTCGTGTCTTTTATTTTTGACATGACGTATCTTTTATGTTTGACATGACGCGTGTTTTATGTTTTACATGACGCGTCTTTTATGTTTAACATGTCATGTCTTTTATTTTTGACATGACGTATCTTTTATGTTTGACATGATGCGTCTTTTATGTTTTACATAACGTGTCTTTTATGTTTGACATGACGCGTCTTTTATGTTTGACATGACGCGTCTTTTATGTTTGACATGACGCGTCTTTAATGTTTGACATGACGCGTCTTTTATGTTTGACATGACGCCAAACTCCAAATATAAAATATATGCACCAATGAAATGAAAATTCAGAACTTCAATGTGAGTTCACGCATCAAATCAAGGCGTTGATTGAAACTCCTGATTTATGATAAATGAGGGAGATTTCTGGCAGCAAGATCTCTTCAATTGCTACAAAAGTCGCCACAACTGACAAGCAAGTTGAATGAAGGGTCGCCCAATGAGCACAGGCAGTGCAAGGATCACTGAGCCTGGAATCTGGACTGTCTACCTGTACATAGGATTGTTTAGCGGATTGGGAAGAAATCAAATTTAAACAGTGTAATTTGAATCGGGATATTTTGGTTGGCAAACCAAATTTAAATCCATTATACGAAATAAAAATTTTGAACTAAAGTCGTTCTCTCCATATAGTGATACCCGACTGTATGCTCAGATGTGATGCAAGTAGCTATTTAGAAACAAAATGCACTAGTTAGTTACTGCAACTACAACTGCAACTGCAACTGTAACTGTAACTGTAACTGCAACTGCAACTGTAACTGCTACTGTTAATGCAACTCTAACTGCAACTGCAACTGCAACTGTAACTGCTACTGTTAATGCAACTCTAACTGCAACTGCAACTGCAACTGCACTTGACTTACTTGACTTAGCTGCACGGGCTCCGTGCGTCCGGAAACAGCGAGGAGGCGTTGCTGCCCATTTCGCTAGCCCCTGGCGACCACGGGCAGCTAGTGCTGCGGTGTCGCGCAGGGAGTTCCGGTGGCGCCGATGTCCGCAGCGTGGTCCCCCTCCGGAGGGTCCAGGAGGTGGACTGCCGCTCGCCCAGTAGCCCTTAGGTAGCGGACGAGCTGGCAGAGATTCTCGGGCCTGAAAACGTCGGAGAGGTCCGGGTTTGGGCCGAGGTGGGTGAGCCTGTCCTGAGTAAAGGCGGGGCATTCACAGATAAAGTGCTCCGCATTCTCGACACCGGAGAGGCAGAATGGGCATTCCTCACTGCGGATTTTTCCCTGGAGGTAGCGATGCCTGGCAAAACAGCCATGACCCGAGAGGGCCATGGTCACCGCCTGATGTCCCTGCGGTTGAGTCCAAGCAGGGCCCTGTGGAGGGCGGGGAGAACAGGGGACAGCCGCGCGGGATTCCCGGCAGTCTGGGGCGTAAGGCCACATTTCCTTGTGCTTTGAGCCACCCACTGGTTGATCCGAGTGGTGACAACGGCGGTGGGGGTGGGGGCCACGGGCAGAGGACCAGTAAAAGAACCGGTTGGGCCATCCTTGGCCAGGCGATCGGCCAACTCATTGCCGGGGTGGTCCGAGTGCCCTGGGATCCACCTTAGGGACACCTTGTTGGAGGCGCCTAAGCGGTTGAGCTGCCCGATGCAGTCAAGGACTGTACGCGAGCAGGTGGTGGTGCGCTCAAGGGCGTGAATAGCAGCTTCACTGTCCGAGTGGAGGGTAATTTCCTTCCCCAGACGCGCTGATTGTACAGCTCCATGGCACAGGAGCAGATGGCGAGAACTTCGTTCTGGAAGACGGTGGAGCAGGTGCCGGTGTGCTGGAGAAGGTCGCCACAGTTCTCCCTCCAGACACGATGCAGTAGCCGTAGCCAGGGCGGAGTTGATTTGGGTCTTGTCAGTGAAGCAGTGGATTTCACGGGATTTCCAGTTGTCCCTTGCTTCATGACGTGGTGGAATGCTGTTTTGAATTTGAGCGGAGAGCAGAGCGTGGACGGGATTCCGTCCGAGAGGGTCAGCAGGCCTCCCGCTGCTTCCAGGTCTCGCATGCTGAGGTCGCCGTGCGGCCATAGGTTCCGCTTTCTAAAGGCGAACTGCTTCTGGATTTGGACACCCGCGTCAAGTAGACGGCGGGTGGTCTTCATTGCCTCCTTTCTGACAAAGAGGTCGAGGGGGAATGTCCATGAAGGAGTTCATCCCAGCGAAGGGCGTAGAGGGAGCCGCGCTCATGATAGCTCGACAAGCGCGGCCTTGCACCCTATTTAGAGCCTCAAGAACCCCTTTCACCTCTAGAGCACTGTTCCAAATGAAGCCGGCGAAGATGGCCGGTCTAACAATGGCAGTGTAAATCACCAGAGGCGGCGGGGGGTGAGGCCCCAGGTGGCGCCGAAAGCTCTGCGGATCTGCGCGAGAGTCGCGAGGGCTTTGCGGGCTTTGGATTGGACGTGCGGAGTCCAACTCAACCTGTGGTCGAGGGTGACACCCAGACATCTGGTTTGTTTCTCCATGGCAAGGGTTTGCCATAGAGGGAGAGCGGTTCGATCCTCCAGTTTCGGCGACTGGTGAACATAATAGCCACGGTTTTAGACTCAGAGAACCTGAGACCGCAGCTATGTGCCCAGCGCTCGGCACGGTGGATGAAGGCTTGAAGGAGGTCCCTGAGGACCGCGGGTGATGGTCCAGCCACAGTGGCGGTAACATCGTCCGCATAGCCGACCATCTGAACCGGGTCCGGATGCGGGCTGCAGAGCAGCTCGTCCATGGCTAAATTCCAGAGGATCGGGCTGAGGACTCCACCTTGCGGTTCGCCTTTCTGGACCTCCACAGAGCGGGAGTGTCCCAGGAGGTGCGAGGTGGCAGTACGATGGGAGACCATGTACATGATCCAGTGGATAAGGTGCTCGTGCGTGCCCCGGATTCCAGGGATTCCACTTTAACTGTAACTGTAACTTCAAGTGAAACTGCAACTGCAACTGCAACTGTAACTGTAACTGCAACTTCAAGTGCAACTTCAACTGCAACTGCAACTGTAACTGCAACTGTAAATGCAA
>NIVC01005178.1:5000-23559 GCA_002269645.1 Macrostomum lignano | reverse complement strand
TCGGGTGCTCGCTGCTGAAACATCGGGTGCTCCCTGCAAAAACAATCGATAGTCTCAATCAATTGTAGAAAAATTATCTCTCTAAGGCCTACATGTAAGGATAGTATTCGTATCAGATCTTTCATACTTCTCAAGGTGTTCAAAATCCATTACCTGACAGGTGCCTCAACAACTCGTCGTTCCCGCGGTCAGCAACAACCCCAATCGAACGGGATGGCTCCGAACTCGGCGGAGCATTTCTGCCGGCTGCTGGACATTGAGTACTACCCCTACATCGTCGTGGCTCCCTTCACCTTCTTAGCTGGCCTGGCATTCGCATTCTCAGCATTCGTGTTTCACCGTTTGAAATCGATTCCAACAGCGTTACGGGATTCCTAACCATCGTCATCACGGAGATGCTCGTCTGCCTAAGCAGCGGCGCCTGTTTAAGCTTGAAGCTGGCGAACATTGCCGAGAATCGAGCCGCCTGTTTGGATGGCAGCATCGATCAGCTGCTGCAGAATAATGCCACCACCAACCTGTCCAGTTCGTTGTTCAGCATCAAAGATACTACCAAAAATGCTACTACAACCAGCAGTCTGTTCAGCGTTTCAAAGGGCGGAAAGTACTTTCCAATTCCTCTGCTAGTGGCTTTCTATTCGACAAACTACCTGCTGTTCGCTAGAAACTACTGCATTGTGGTCAAGACGGCGCTCACTTTGGTGGCCATCGCTTCGCCGATGCGGTCGAGGGTCACCTTGACAGCCGCCAAAGCCAGGACCGCCTTTGCCGCCTGTTACATTTTCGCTCTGGTGCCTAACTGCATCCGGTAAGAGCAGGCCTGCTTGAGTATGATATTGATCATAGCCTGATCATAGAAGAAATTTTCCGTCAGGTAAAAGTACTTCAATGCTTGAAGCTCTATCGTAATTGCGTGCACAAACGTCAGGACGTCATGGCTTAAATCTAAACCTAGCAAGTAACCAAATGCATTGTTATGACAGATTGACAGTTTTTGCGATGACGTGTGTTGCCTACCGCTGCGCTGCTTGCTACACGTCAGCAGATCGCTAGAAGTGTCAAGTGGGAAAAACTTTTATTGTCAATCCGCAGCAAATTGCACTTTACAGTACAGAACTTCAAAGCATTTGGTTTGCAGTGACTGACGTCAGAAAAAACTCTTCGATCTTTGCAGATTTTTTGAAGAATTTCGTCCTCTAAGACTGATCCACATTAAATGCGAAATAATTAAAACAAAATTTCAACTTATGTGTGGGTGTAGGAAGAACGAAGGAGGTTCTTGAGACTATGCGGATTTTCTTAGAAATACATTAGATCCTTTTTCTTTATAGGAAAATCAGTTGAATACAGAGAAGGCAATACAATGCAATAATATATGGCTGCAAGCCTAATCCTTCCAGTCAATCCACCATACAATTGATTTAACTTGTTCCTTAATTCCTTTTTTAGCCCCAAGAAGTAGATAGGAAATGGGAAGACTCCCAAAAAGTTGGCAGTTTGCCCTGGCAGACCCGCAGATCAATGGTCGCATGAATCAATATATTTTCGTGAGGCCGCAAACACAATGAGGTCAGAAATTTCTGTAGCGCTTTAGTAATCGTAAAAAAAGATTTGTTAATCTGACTAGAATTTTGCCGTACAACACGTGGGCATTATTGTGTAATTAATTGGATCCCAACCACAAGTGTCACCTAAATTCTAAGTGGCGTGTTTTCCAACAGCCGTTAATAATTCTTGTTTATTTGAGCTCTCCTTCAGCTACGAGCGGAGTTAGTGGATCTTTTCACATGTAGTGGGTAGTGTGTTTTTTTGGCTGCAGTTTAAACCAGGGGCGTCACCACGGGGGGGACATGTACTCCCCAGTAAAAGCTATGGGGGACATGCCAATGCTTTGTCGACCTCCCCACACTCCAACTTGTGACCCGGTATAAAAATAAATAATTTTGATTCAGGGCGCCAAAATGAGTGCCTGCGGCGTTAAAATGAGTGCCTGCGGCGCTAAAATGAGTGCCTGCGGAGCTAAAATGAGTGTCTGTGGTGCTAAAATGAGTGCCTGCGGCGTTAAAATGAGTGCCTGCGGCGCTAAAATGAGTGCCTGCGGAGCTAAAATGAGTGTCTGTGGTGCTAAAATGAGTGCCTGCGGCGTTAAAATGAGTGCCTGCGGCGCTAAAATGAGTGCCTGCGGAGCCAAAATGAGTGCCTGCGGCGCTAAAATGAGTGCCTGCGGAGCTAAAATGAGTGTCTGTGGTGCTAAAATGAGTGCCTGCGGCGTTAAAATGAGTGCCTGCGGCGCTAAAATGAGTGCCTGCGGAGCCAAAATGAGTGCCTGCGGCGCTAAAATGAGTGCCTGCGGCGCTAAAATGAGTGCCTGCGGAGCCAAAATGAGTGCCTGCAGTGCTAAAATGAGTGCCTGTGGCGCTAAAATGAGTGCCTGCAGTGCTAAAATGAGTGCCTGCGGCGCTAAAATAATTGCCTCCGACGCTAAAATGAGTGCCTGCGGTGCTAAAATGAGTGCCTGCGGCGCTAAAATGAGTGCCTGCGGCGCTAAAATGAGTGCCTGCGGCGCTAAAATGAGTGCCTGCGACGCTAAAATGAATGCCTGCGGCGCCAAAATGAATGCCTTCGCTAAATAAGAGCTGATAACACGGATTCTGAAAATAATGTACATGTAGGAATTTATTCATGTATGTACATGTCGAATTCTTGGCTTCCCCCTTCCCTCACCATGAAAACCATAGCGAGCCCTCATGGTTTAAATTATCGTTAATGAGCTGCTCATGCAATCTCGGTACCGTTCTGCTAAGGTGAAAGAAAAATAAGAAAATTTGCTTTCTGGCAAACGTCAAGTCTGTAAGAAATCAAGGATTTAGCCAGCGAGAGCTTATGACAATTATCGAGCCATCTTCAAAGCATCAAGAATAGAAATTCAGGTTTTTCTGTATCATAAACTCAACAAACTAGCCAACAGCCTCCTTAAACGCCTTCAAATCCCAACCAGATTCTCAGCCGAAGCAGTCAACATCTACGTGAGAACGGACCTGATTCCGCACTACATCCAGCTGCTGTCGCACAATCACGACACAATTCATGCTGTAATATTCGCTCTGCAAGGTCCTGTACCAGCCAGCCTAGCTTTCACCATCTCCCTAGTGATCTCCTGGAGGCTGTTGCGTCACAAAGCCGGTCATCGGTTGTTGACGTCTGACGATTTGACAGCTCCAAGCGGTAGCAGCGGCGGAGGCGGCGGCAGCCAATTGCGCAGGTTGTCCCTGTCACAGAGAGTTCGCGGCGTCATCACTCGCGGCGACAGCAGCGCCTTCGAGAGCGTCAGCGGAGCGACTGCGACGGGAAACGGCAACGGTCGACCGCAGGTCTCAGCCAGGGCGGTGCTGCGCGTGATGCTAGTCGCTCTGATTTTTGCCCAGTGCGAGGTTCCGACTACGGTTCTGGCCGCGCTAGACTCGGGCGAGGAGACAGCCAAGGTGGTGATCAGTCGAGTTGTTGGCAATCTATTTATCATAGCCGATTCCTACTTCAACTTTGTGATTATCGCCCTCACAAATCGGAGATTTTTGCGCAAATCGGCCGACCTGATGGCGCGCAAGCCGGACAGATTGAGACACGTGGCCGGACTCTCGGCCAGACACCTGCCGATGCCAGCTAGGGAGGCCATCTTCAGGCAGGTGCAGACGTAGATCAGCCAAGCACAGACAAATTATCAACAAGCATGGTAAAAACTTGATAAGAAACCACTGCTGACACAACCACATGCACCTTGAAAACTGTGCGGCTTCCAATCTAATCAAATCTAATATTTGATATTGTATTAATTCAGCTGAAGTTTCGACAATCAAAACTGAAAAAATCTTTCTAAGCGTTTCAGATGTGTAATTGACACAAAAATATTCTCTTTGCGGGTTAAAACTGCATGTACAGTACTGAATCGTTATTGAACATTGTAGCTATCAGCTTCTTCATTCCAATTCCCGTATTTAAATACAGAACATTTTGCGTCTGCAGCACACATATTGTTCCTTTTGATATTAATTGTAGTCTAGCTCCATATCTTGTAAAAACCCTAGCAGTTTCCCCAAAACATTTAAAAGAAGAATTCCAATCAAAAGAATGCATATCCTTTACTACATGTATGTATCATCAGCGTTAAAGTTCAAATCGGTTTTGATAAATGCAGCTGTCCGCAGTAAGTGGTTTAGTTCTTTAATTTTCATGTTTCTAAGTTGGTCGTTATAACGTTCATTTTTGTGCCGGGTTTTTTGTTTATCTGCATATGGGCGTCGAAACTCACGATTAACTCGAGGTTTGTTAATGAACCTATTCCCGATTTTAAAAAACTAGCTAATTATCGCATTTCAATATTTTAAGACGTGTGGCAAGGGACGACGATCAAATATTGATTCACATTTATTAATCACAAAATAGCACACCTTAAAAACTGTATGCGTATCAAGCCATTGACTGTAAAAGTTTCGAGCATACATATAAAACTGTCAAATGTTGAAATGTTCTTGTGTTAGCTGGCAATATGGCATGTTAAGCATAGCTAAAACTAAAAACTTTACCTAATAATGTTTTTTCTACAATTCAGATTAATTATATATGTACATGTCACGGTTCTTTTAAATTTAGGATATTAGCTGCATGATGGTACCAGAAAATAAGAAATACACCGAAACAAAATTTAGTACCGAAAATATTGTTTTCTTATTTTGTTTTAATGATTTTCCGTACACGAATGCAGCGAAGTTTTATTTTATTTTTCATGTACTGTAACTTTTCACTACTTGGACTACATGCGTATCTCGATACTCATAACGTAAATAAACTGTATATAGCACTGTCTGTTTATATGTCAATTGTACTTTATTTAGATTCGGGGATTCAGATTCGGTAAAATAAAATAATTATCAGAAAAATCCACGTATCAAAAGAAAGTAGTTTAATAAGTAATGACCAACAGCAGATAAACAAATTTTTAAAGTTTAACATGCACAAGCGGAAGCAGCATTTTTCGCTCTACGCGCATGCATTAGATAAAAGCAGATTGCTACATGCATACACCTTGTTTATTATTTCAGGGATTTACATGTACTCTTTTTAAGCGAGGATTATACCAACTGTGCAATTAAGGCTTTTGCGGTTTCTGCAGATCGAGTTTCGATCCAAACTAAAATATTTGCAATTCGCTCTACTGATTAGTAGAAAGTTAAGAAACTTAGGAAATTTGGTAAAATTTGGTTAAAAATGTCAATACAGACGAAAAATTGAACGATCGAGAGCAGACAGAGAGAAAGAGGTTCTTCGTAGAAGAGAGTTGTTCAGAGTAAAGTTGACTTAACTTAGCAGCCGATGGCAAATAAAGCCCATAATTGTATTGATTCAATTCGTTCACGGCAACCACACTGCACACAACGCTATGCGAGGGCACATCCTGCCCCACTGAACCAATGGTCCTGTTATATACCATACCATACTTTGTAGACTTTTTGCAGAAGCACTTTCATTCTCGTATTATGGTTCTTTTGAAGCAACATCGCTACACACCAATTGCTTGAGTGAAAAAATCAGTGTTAATACACCTGTTCTTTAGTTGATGTTGACTGCAATTAAAAGCTTGTTAATTGAACGCAAATGTTTTGACCCATGTAAAATTACACTACTGCAATTAAGTGAAATCTTATTATTAAGTTGTCAAAAGCTTTCTAGAGATTGTTAAACATATTGAATTAGTGTATTTTTATAACGCTGTTACGTCTAGTAGTCCTTAGTAATAATTATTACTAGTATTATCTCCATAACTATTACCCAAATTAAATGCTGGCACCGATTTTACAGCTGGGTGCAAGCTGAAGCAATGCAGAGTTAAGTGTCTTCATGCTCAAGGACACAAATAGTTCCAAGTGGGTCAAGAATCGAACCCCCGACTGTTCAGTCGTGACTCCGACGCTCTAACCGCCAGGCTAAAATTCCCACTTGGGTATATATTGGCTATATACATGTATATTATATGGGACCATGAAAGTTACGCCACTTGTGAAGCACGCCGAATTTAGAAATTAAATTTCTGCTGTCATGTCGGTCTCCAGCAGGGGCGTCGTAATGGATTTTATGACAGGGGGACAAAGCCAAGAATTCTACATGTACATGTACATTATTAACAGAATCGCTATTGTCAGCGCTCATTTTAGCGCCGCAGGCACTCATTTTAGCGCCGCAGGCACTCATTTTAGCTTTGCAGGCACTCATTTTAGCGCCGCAGGCACTCATTTTAGCGCACTCATTTTAGCGCCACAGGCACTCATTTTAGCGCCGCAAGCACTCATTTTAGCGCCGCAGGCACTCATTTTAGCACCGCAGACACTCATTTTAGCGCCACAGGCACTCATTTTAGCACTGCAGGCACTCATGTTAGCGCCGCAGGCACTCATTTTAGCACTGCAGGCACTCATTTTAGCACTGCAGGCACTCATTTTAGCACTGCAGGCACTCATTTTAGCACTGCAGGCACTCATTTTAGCGCCGCAGGCACTCATTTTAGCGCCGCAGGCAATCATTTTAGCGCCACAGGCACTCATTTTAGCGCCGCAGGCAATCATTTTAGCGCCGCAGGCACTCATTTTAGCGCCGCAGGCACTCATTTTAGCGCCGCAGGCACTCATTTTAGCGCCACAGGCACTCATTTTAGCGTCGGAGGCACTCATTTTAGCGCCACAGGCACTCATTCTAGCGCCGCAGGCACTCATTTTAGCGCCACAGGCACTCATTTTAGCGTCGGAGGCACTCATTTTAGCGCCGCAGGCACTCATTTTAGCGCCACAGGCACTCATTTTAGCGTCGGAGGCACTCATTTTAGCGCCACAGGCACTCATTTTAGCGCCGCAGGCACTCATTTTAGCGCCGCAGGCACTCATTTTAGCGCCACAGGCACTCATTTTAGCGCTGCAGGCAATCATTTTAGCGCCGCAGGCACTCATTTTAGCGCCACAGGCACTCATTTTAGCGCTGCAGGCAATCATTTTAGCGCCGCAGGCACTCATTTCAGCACCGCAGACACTCATTTTAGCGCCACAGGCGCTCATTTTAGCGCCACAGGCACTCATTTTAGCGTCGGAGGCACTCATTTTAGCGCCGCAGGCACTCATTTTAGCGCCACAGGCACTCATTTTAGCGTCGGAGGCACTCATTTTAGCGTCGGAGGCACTCATTTTAGCGTCGCAGGCACTCATTTTAGCGCCGCAGGCACTCATTTTAGCGCCGCAGGCACTCATTTTAGCGTCGCAGGCACTCATTTTAGCGCCACAGGCACTCATTTTAGCGTCGGAGGCACTCATTTTAGCGTCGGAGGCACTCATTTTAGCGCTGCAGGCACTCATTTTAGCGTCGGAGGCACTCATTTTAGCGCCGCAGGCACTCATTTTAGCGCCACAGGCACTCATTTTAGCGTCGGAGGCACTCATTTTAGCGCCACAGGCACTCATTTTAGCGCCACAGGCACTCATTTTAGCGCTGCAGGCAATCATTTTAGCGCCGCAGGCACTCATTTTAGCGCCACAGGCACTCATTTTAGCGCTGCAGGCAATCATTTTAGCGCCGCAGGCACTCATTTCAGCACCGCAGACACTCATTTTAGCGCCACAGGCGCTCATTTTAGCGCCACAGGCACTCATTTTAGCGTCGGAGGCACTCATTTTAGCGCCGCAGGCACTCATTTTAGCGCCACAGGCACTCATTTTAGCGTCGGAGGCACTCATTTTAGCGTCGGAGGCACTCATTTTAGCGTCGCAGGCACTCATTTTAGCGTCGGAGGCACTCATTTTAGCGCCGCAGGCACTCATTTTGGCGCCACAGGCACTCATTTTAGCGCCGCAGGCACTCATTTTAGCGCCGCAGGCACTCATTTTAGCGCCGCAGGCACTCATTTTAGCGCCGCAGGCACTCATTTTAGCGCCGCAGGCACTCATTTTAGCGCCGCAGGCACTCATTTTAGCGCCGCAGGCACTCATTTTAGCGCCGCAGGCACTCATTTTAGCCCCCGGTGACGAAGCCCCTGAAAGTCACAACTTAGATGTACAATTGTGAATTTTCAGCTTGTAACAGCTTGAAAAGGAAGAACTGCATGTACACTCAATTTTAGATTATTGTTTGACAAATTGAAGCAGCTAGGGAAGCTTTCAAATTTTTATTATAGTACTAAATTCCCAATCTCTTAACTTTTTTGGGGCTTCCGAATTCGAAATGAAACGAGTATGCCGAAAAAATGACTGGAGATTCGAAACATAATGTTTTATGAACGGCTTTTGCTAAGATTAACGTTTTGCATTCATTTCACACTTGTTTACTAAGATAAAATGGAAGGATCGCCTTGTATTTACTATATAGCTAGTAGTGTTCCTCTTGGGTTAAAAAACTCTGACGAAATTAACAGAATGTTCAGTCAAACTGAAAGGCGCACTTCTATTTCTCACTTTCTTGCCTTCGCAGCTCTCGCAATAGCGTCCTCTCTAGGGGGGCTATCCTCTTTTTCTTTACTCTTGCCTCCCCAGAAAATCCTGGCGTTTAATTTTCCTTATTCACCGATGATTTGATTTATTATTCATTTTGTCCAGAGCTGAGTGTATATTCAGCGAAAGTGATGTATTGCTAAGTCCATATACTAGTGTAGAGATTCCCCAGTGGCATTGCAGAGGCGATCTTTCAATACTTTGAGTAAGAAAACTACTGCACTTAGTCGAAAATACGCTATGAAAACGTTAATAATATGATGCATTTATGATCTTTATGTATGTATTTTGTTGACATGAGGGTCAATTGAGGTCGAGAAATCATACATCATACAACCAAAACAGTAACAACAACAAACAAACAACAACAACAAACAAAATAGGCTGTCAGGGTCTTTAGAAAGCAGCCTCTGGGCATCTGATATTCATCACCATAGCTTGATGGTGGTTCCTAAACGAACGAACACTGAGAATTGGATGAGAAAGATCAGACATATTGAATTTCTTTCAGCTGCTATGTACAAAACCTATAATCTCTGAAATTATATACTAAAATAAAAGTGCCGAAACCGTTTAAAAAATTCAATGCATATTCGAATAATATTATGGAACATGACATTTTCTTCACGCAGCAATGGAACTGTGATGGAATTCTTCAAAAAGAACAGTGTTTCAAATGCTCGTAGGTAAGTTCGTAAGCTCAAGTTAATGTACTAGTAGTTCGGCTGCACCGAAATTCCCCCTAACATGGTTGCTATCAGCTGGTCATTGCTATCTTACTATTTCAAAATCTTTCTTTTAAAAATTATCGCTATAGTCGAGCCGAGTTCGGCCGTTCTCAAGTTCTTGAGCACCGCCTCTTTCCTTAAGTGGCTGTCACGCCCCCCCCCCCCCCCAGGTCCGGTCTCATCCAGTTATTTCGGCAGAATGACAAATTCCACCTTATAAGTTTTGTTTTCTGGATTTTCCTATTAAAATGGGTAACAATATTTCACCTTTTTAGTTTAGAAAGTGAAAAAGCAAGACTTGCGCCTCAGATTCAATCTGATAATTCTGTCTACCGCAATATCTGGTTGGTCTATTTTCTTCTTTCAAGTTCGCATTCCTAGCTATAGTTCGAAATGCTGAAAACAACAAGCAAAAATGAAAGCACTCAAGTGCTCGGACACTTTGCATGGCCGTCCACGAATCCACATACGAGTAGCACAAACAAGCTAAAAGTTATGGTTATGTGACACAAGAAGGACTTACTTAAGTTCAGTTTGCACCAAAAGTACGACACGAGTTGGCAACCATGAATTCAGCTGTATATATAAGCTAGATGCGACTTGACCTGTAGAGACAACACCGGTTGCTCAGTAACAGTGAGTGCAATAATGTTTCTAGTATCTGCTCTGCTCGCGCTAGCAAGTCTGTTGGGCCTTGTCCTACTGTTGAGACGCTACACCGGAAGTGGATCAGTCCAGAATGGTAAGTTTAGTTCAAGGCGCCGAACCCGTCGCCTAATCGAAGCTCCCAGTCCGGGAAGTTTCCCTCTATTGGGCAGCCTGCTTCACGTCCGGCATCCGTTGTACAAATTTTTGGCCGAGAAATTTTCTAGAAACGATGTTGTCCTGCTGTACTTCGGCAGTCAGCGAGTGTACTGCCTGAATTCCGCTAGGGCGATCCGGGAGGCCTACTCAGCTCAGGCCGAGGTGTTTGCGGGCCGGCCCAAGCTGCTGGGCGACAGTCTGGTGGGGGAGACCGGCGGCCTGGTCTTCATCGACGGGCCCATCTGGAGAGACTACCGGCGATTCACTCTGCGAACGCTGAGAGACTTCGGATTTGGGAAGTCCTTTACTGAGGCCAGCATTTTGGAGGAGGCTCAACTGATGAGGTTGGTAATAACGTAACGAGAAGAACTAAGAGAGAGAGATAGATAGAGAGAGAGAGAGAGAGAGAGAGAGAGAGAGAGAGAGAGAGATAGATAGATAGATAGATAGATAGATAGATAGATAGATAGATAGATAGATAGATAGATAGATAGATAGATAGATAGATAGATAGATAGATAGATAGATAGATAGATAGATAGATAGATAGATAGATAGATAGATAGATAGATAGATAGATAGATAGATAGATAGATAGATAGATAGATAGATACATACATAGATAGATAGATAGATATAGATAGATAGATAGATAGATAGATAGATAGATAGATAGATAGATAGATAGATAGATAGATAGATAGATAGATAGATAGATAGATAGATAGATAGATAGATAGATAGATAGATAGATAGATAGATAGATAGATAGATAGATAGATAGATAGATAGATAGATAGATAGATAGATAGATAGATAGATAGATAGATAGATAGATAGATAGATAGATAGATAGATAGATAGATAGATAGATAGATAGATAGATAGATAGATAGATAGATAGATAGATAGATAGATAGATAGATAGATAGATAGATAGATAGATAGATAGATAGATAGATAGATAGATAGATAGACAGATAGATAGATAGATAGATAGATAGATAGATAGATAGATAGATAGATAGATAGATAGATAGATAGATAGATAGATAGATAGATAGATAGATAGATAACAATGGCCTCACACTGCTTCCTATAAAGCAAGCTATAAAAGGTCATCAGCGCCCAGGCAGACGGGCAGCTCCGAGACAGGTGCAGCCAGTCAAAATTACAGCACACAGTCATAGCAATGCAGGTCAGGTCTGACTGACTGATTGAGGATAATATTTCCTTGGCAAACTCCGATCAATGGTCAGGCAGCCAGAGTCAGAGGCAGCAGTAATTGAATCTATAGCTGCTAGTCCCTGGTTGAGCAAACGCAGCAGTTTGAGCGCACTGAACTGATCAAATTTGTGCTCCTCTCCGGCCCTGAAATTCCCTTTCCAAGGTTGCAGTGTTTTCTTTAGCAAGAAGCGTAGACTTCCTGAGCCTAATTATTGCATTTTTGGTCTAGTTAAATAGTGTCTTTTTAGCGTTTTCTGTTCTCCGAAAGCTCAGACAACACAATTGACAGTAGTAAAATTTCGGAAAAGTGAAACCAATGACCTTCATAGTTTGTATAAGCCACGTTCCACAAACAGTGCCAATAATGATTGCTTCCAGAGAGGAAATCGAGTCGAGGCCCGGCGAAAAATTCGACTCCTCTAAACTGATTAGCACCGCCGTGTCGAACGTCATCTGTCGATTTCTGTTTGGTCGACGACTCGCGTCGGAGGACTCCAAGTTCGAGCTGTTGCAGAACACCTTCGCCAAACTGACGCAGGAGAAGGACAACATCAGCGAGCTGTTTGCGCTCTTCATCGTGCTGAATCTGTGCGGTGGCAGACAGAAACTGGCCCTGAAGTTGCTGCAGTACGTGCCCGAAGCTAAAAAAGTGTTTGACAACTTTCTCTACCTGTTGGCCTACTGTAAGAACATCACGGCCGAGCATAGAGACAATTTTCTGCCGAACTGTCAACCCAGAGACTACATTGAAGCGCACATGCTGCACTGCAGCAGGCGGGTGAGTAGCCTCGCTTCGAGCGTCTTTGATGTGCACTCTTGACAGGGTTAGATTTCGTTCGCAGTCACAATAATTTGGGACTCCTGAACTAGAACCTGAAGCCATTCCCCATGGCACAGATGGTGTGAATTCCTGACGATGTACGAGTACCATAGGTCAGGATTCCTGCAGAAAACACGCGGGCTCAGCGTCGCTTTAGTTTGTTGCATTCAAATGACAATTTAAAAAAAAGTAGACCATCGTGAGTCGAGAAACGCTTTGTAGGACTTGGTTGGGGCAGTTTCATTGTTCTAGTGAGGCTAAATTTAATCGCTTTGATTCTTCTAGTTTTGCCAAAATCAACTGTCCCAATTTCCAGGAACCCGAAAACCCGTCCACCGAAGACTCCGACGCCGATGCTGACTCGTCATCACAAGCCAATAAGAAGCCGCTAAATAGCCAGCAACCTTGGCTGTTCAACGACACCAGACTCTGCTTGGCAATGGCCGATCTATTTGTGGCAGGCAGTGACACGACTACAACAACCATCCGATGGGCTTTGCTGCTGTTCCACCAGAACCCGCACTGCTACCAACTGGCCTCGGAAGAAGTCGGCCGCGAGATCGGATTCGACAGACCGCCGACGATGAAGGACCGTCTTGTCTGCCACTATCTGCAGGCCAGCATCGACGAGGTGCATCGTTGTGCCTGTCTTGTGCCTCTGGGACTCCTGCACCGGACTCTGGAGGACACCAGTTTGCTCGGCTACGACATCCCGAAGGACTCGCTGACATTTGTAAATCAGTACAGCGTCAACAACAACGCCGAAGTGTTCCCGCAGCCGGAGCGATTCTGTCCGGAGAGATTTCTCGACGGGGAGGGTCGCTACTCGCCCAGCGATCACGTGATGCCATTCTCAACTGGCAAGCGAGCGTGTCTGGGCGAGAGCCTGGCCCGCATGGAGCTGTTCCTCATCATAGCCGGCTTGCTGCAGCGGTACGAAGGGATCGAGGTGGCATCGGAGACTGGCCAAGATCTGGGGGCCGGAGCAGAGCTTCCAACAACGCCAGGGGATATTCGAGCTCCACCACCGTTCACTCTGAAATTCCACCCGCGTTAATTCGGATCTCAACATTGGCAAACAGGGATTTACGCTACTAAACTGGATAATGAGACCAGTAACAGTCCATAATTACACAAAAAATGATCGATTCATGAAAGCGTACCTTCCTTTTTTACTTGAAATCTTTTTCAAACACTCATTTCGCATGTTTATATTCAGATACAACAATTTTATGCTTCGTGCATTATTTTGTATATAATTAATTTTAATTCTCCACATACCGTACTGAAATTTATTGTAACTTTCATTTTCATCGAGTTTTTTGGTAAAAATAATACACTAGGGGAAACATTCCAATACACTATGAGGTCAAAATTTGCACTGATCATTTTTTTAATTACACCTACCCCAATAGGCAGATGTGCAACCGACAGCTCAGCCGCAGCTATTGCGCGGCGCATCTGAAGGCTGCGTACGGCTGTTCAGTCCAAGGACTGGGGGGGCGCCACACACCCCCAATTACCCCAGCTAATGCTGGTATCCATTTTACAGCTGGGTGAACTGAAGCAATGCAGAGTTAAGTGTCTTGCTCAAGGGCACGAATTGTTCCGAGTAGGTCGAAAATCGAACCCCGATTTTTCAGTCGTGAGTCCGACGCTCTGACCACTGGGCTACAACCCCTTTATCAGTATTATACTGTTCATGCAATACTTAAGTGATAATCTGTATTCGTGTACTAGGATACTAGGATCTTGTAGGTTTCTGTGACATATTCATCACATATCACACCTGCTCTTTGTCTCTCTGTTAATTAATCATCATAAAACACAGCCTTTTCAATACCTAGAGCTTATGAACCGTCCCACGACAGCCAGCGAGCCTGTTATCACTGTGTGCAGGCCAGAGATTAGAGCCCCGGATTAAAAACCGGTCCCGGGTTGTCAGGCTACAGAAAGCTAATTAAAAAGATCACTGGCAGTAAAAACTGGACAGCTCGACAGTGACTACTGGTTGGTCCGGACACAGTCTCAGTGCGAGAGGTACTACTGTGAGGTGAAAATTAATTACCTTCGGGAACATCTCTTTCCCGAGCAAAAAATTTCTGAACCAAATGCGTCACGAAGAAGCTGATGACGCTTCCGGTTTTTGTTTTAATAATCTCATGCTTACCCCTTTCCTAATGAAAACTGGAACGGAACACCTCCCTGATTGCTGCATGGGTCTCAATTATTTTGCAGTTTAATTTTTGTGAGTAACTTTGAGCCGGATTTAAAGCGGAAAATAAATTTATCAAACAGATAGGAAAATTGCTGGATTTCATTCCTAATTCATAAGTTTGAGGAATCACAGTTGGCTCGACCAATCAGCTCTCAGCTAGAAATAGCTGGGGGAAGCTATGGGGGAAGAACTGGGATAAATTTACGGAATCATGCCTGCAAGACATGCTCTCACAATATTCAATCGTTTCTTTGATCCCACTAGTGAAGAGCCTTAACGTTGCAGCCATGTTTCAGCTGGTGGTCCAGCACGGAGACAACTGCACGTTTCCCGGAGACAACACCACCTCACATCCACAGCATTCGATTGTCACTATCGGCTTGGTCAAGTCCACTTTTGTACTGCTAGGCTCTGTAAATCTGGTCCTTAATAGTCTGTGCTTCTTCGTGTTTCTTGGCCAGAAGCAGAAGGAGACAACCGTTCGGTTGCTGCTGCTAATCCTGTCGTTCAACGAGATGCTGACGAGTTTCGGCATGACAAGCGTAGAGACAATCCGCATCATGCTGGAAGTGGCTCATCATCGAATTCCTTATTCGTCGCCAGCTGTGCCGCTCGGCTTAGTCCAGTACCTGACCATCACCTGGGTGACCGCCAACGCATTCCTGATGGCTCGCAACTGGTCCATTGTTCTGATTGCTGTCAGTCGATGCGAGGCTGTGTTAAGACCGTTCTCGCGCAACACCGGCCGCTGTTGCAGTCACCGAACTCTTATCGTCATGTCGGCCCTTATTATTTTACTTGGACTGGTGTCGGCTGTGCCGAAGGCGTTCCAGGAACGGTTCCACTACTGCAGCGACACCGGCATTGTCTACTACAAGCAGTCCGTCAGCCCGTTCCGATTCTACTCCGAGTTTTACGTGGCTTCAACTTTCTGCCAAGCCGTATTACCTGTCGTCATAGTCAGCACGGCTTCCATTGCTATGACTCTGGGACTTCGACGAAGTGTCCGTCTACGCCGAGAAGGCGGTCGCGGCAGCGGCGGTGCGACCCAGAACAGCAAAGCTACCAGGATGATCCAGATTTTATTAGCCGTCTTTGTCTGCATGGAGATGCCAATGTTTCTCACGATACTGATTGGCACCCGAGCTCCCGAGGGCAACCAGTTCTGGGACGCGGTTGTCACCTATGCTATTGGCTTCTCAAATCTGTGCGTCAACCTGGATTCTACCTGCAACTTTATTATCTACATGACAACTAACGCTATGTTTCGATCAGCTATATTGCGTCGGAGTCGCAACGGCGGCGGCAGCAGCGCGGCTGTCTGCAGCGGGCGCGATGCTCGGTGCGTCTCCAGGGCCGCTGCGTCAGCTTCGGAGGCCTGCAGCGGCAAGTCCAAAAGCGGCGGAGCCAAGCCCCCACTGCCAACGACATTGCAGCCAATTAGGGAGAAAATTTATCGAACAACTACCATTTGATGACGGTGAAATTACCGAGAAATCGAGATCGAGAGACTACATGTACGGAGCTTTTTCTGCAGAAATTCGCTGTGTCCACAAGCTACGACATCCGAAGAAATTCTGATTAATTGGGATGTATGCAATGACTTGCATGTGACACTTCAATTATCTAGAAATCGAGAAAATTTGTTGATTGTCAATTATTATATTGCGAATGTCTATCAGTGTATAATTCTGTAATCTGCTGTGTCTTTGTCAGAGTTGTCCTCTTATATACTTTGTCACCTATCAGAATGGAACAAAACATACTCATGTACAATATTTTCAGCGTCGATTGGTTACATCAAAAGATAAACCTAATTTGCTACTCTCGATTATTTAATAGTGTTGTGTATATTGTCTGTTTGCGTTGATAATGTGTCCGTCCTTCTTTGTCTGCAATAATCAGTTGCTTTTAAGTCTAGTTGCTGTGAGTGGTCTCTATTTAAATAAAAATAGAACACATTTAATTGATATTTCTATATATTTTTATTGGTGAGGAATTCAACATCTTAACTAACTATTGCGATTTTTATTTGCGTTAGTTACGACAGACTGGATTGTATAATGATTGGAATATCACTGAGAGGTTTTGCATATTGTCGATTCTGAATTCAGAGTCAAGACTATTTTGTGGACTTCTTGTGGACATCAAAGTCAAGACGCTGCATGCTAGCGAATTTGAGAACTAGCTAATCGAAGTGACTGCTAATTTTGAGTCAGTTGCCGCATTTATGCACTTTAGGCCAACGAAAATTTGCTGCTCCTAGATCAAAGAAACGCTTTGGAAGGCCTGACCTCATCACATTTTTCCGTAGTCCCCGCCCCCCACGATCAAAGCATGGAATTAGTCCGCGAGGTTCAACACGCGGAAATTGTCTCCAGGGGCCGTGGCCACCAGGCTGCACCCATCTCAATCCAGCCAGAACTACAGTGTAAATCATCTTCCCAGAAGTTGAGTGGAATACTTAAGCAAAACCTCAAATTAGCGAAATTGGAAAGAGAAAAAAGTTCTTGCACGAGAAGTGGTTCAAAAGTAATGGGATTTCTGTAGCAATTCGTCTACCTTGGCGGTCTGGTTCCCGGCGTCCGCAAGGATTTGCGGCGTCGCCGCGGGCTTGCCTGGGCTGCCTTTCGTTCTGTCAGGGTAGTCCTGTAGTCTGAGGCCTTAACTGACCGCCAGAGGGCGGCGTTGTTCCAGGCGGTGATCGAGACTGTCCTGCTGTACAACGCCGAGACCTGGATGCTGACGGAGTCGCTCTAGCAACAAGTTGACGCGGCGCACGCTGGCCTGCTGCGCGCCGCCTTCAAGATCGGCTACGAGCGAGTGACCAACGCGGCTTTGAATCGCCGCGCCGGCCTGGTCCGTCCAAGCGACTCCAGCTGGCAGGCCACATCATCCGCACCGAGTCGTACTGCCCAGAGCCGGTGCAGGAGGTGCTCCAGGCACTCTATCGGCGGGGCAGGCGCGCACTCGGCGTTTCGTCGACTGCCTGCTGGCTGACGCCGGCGCCCCGGATTTGACTGACGGCGTGGCGTTCATTCGCGACCTGGCCTTGAGGCGCACCCTGTGACGCTGACTGCGTATTCTGTTATTTTTGTTGTATGCATAAGCGGTATCTGACATGATAGTCCAGACTTTGAGATTAAAAACTGCTATTTTTGTCTGTGACAACACACAAACGAGCCATAAATATGATGGTTAGCGGACATACATGTAGTTAGCGGTTGTTTCAGAGTCCCACTTAAAAAGCATTTTCTAGTCTAGTCTTGACGTCATAATTTTGAAACTTTAACTTTTAAACGTTAATGTCTGAAATTGATTTTTGCTGTGACTCTTAACACGGATGGGGTTAGGGGTTTAACCATAAAAGTAACGCACTGTCAACCATAAACGGCTCATGTGGTTCCTGTCAAGTTTCACGGACGGAATTGCTAAGATGTCAAGGCTTAATATGGAGGGAAACGCAAAAATGCGATGGCACATTGTGGGAGTTACTGAGATGAAAGGACTCATGGGGGTTGCCGAAATGCTACGGTTCATTGGGGAGAATTGTTAAGCGTTAAGGTTAATGGAAAGGAGGGAATTTCCGAGGTGCTGTGGCATTAAAAAGCTTTAAGAAAGCAATAATAACGACTGTACAAGGTCAAAACCTACATGCGGTCCGGTCTTCTAATTATCATTATCTTTTAACGAGCATGTCTATCCTCTTTCTCAAAATCATTATGAGTCCCTTTTGATATTTTCTTTTGTATTGCTAGAATACTTCTCTGATATCTTTATCTGTAGCTTTGATTGATTTTTTCAACTTCAAACCACAGTATATACAGTGAAGTTCCAGTTTGTGCTCGTTACGAGGATAATAAATCTATAGATTTTAAGATTTCCGAGTCCCATTGATTCGACGCGTTCTCATCAATTTCCATTTCTGTCTGTCGAATTTTGTAGTTTGCAATTACCTGCAATCTTGAACACACATGGTAGGCGGTAAGGAGAGACTTAACATCACAGTTCTCGGTTTCAAAGGCAAGCCATGCACTTTCACGCTATTCTAATTAGTTAATTAGCTACCTGCTCGTGTTTCCGTCATAGCTAGTTTTTTGTGCAGTCAGTTTCTTTTTTGAGTCATGGATAGGTGATCTGTGATCAATATTTGTAAGCACGTCTGACATCCCATGAGCACTACTCGCAGTGCATTTACGAAAGTGCATCAATGAAGAAGCTGTTTTTTTCTCGTGAAGTTATC
>NIVC01005177.1:0-23573 GCA_002269645.1 Macrostomum lignano | reverse complement strand
TGATACCCATCTATAGACACTTGGACATCTGGACAGAGAACACGAGACTGAGACCCCTCTAATAGACTCTGAAACGTCGCAAGACAATCTTGAGACCTCTGGAGATCTTCTTTTGACCTCTAAGCCCGGCCTCTCTAAAGACAGTGAAAACTTTTTAGACGCCCTTGCGATTTTTCATGAGATTGTAATTCCCCTCTAGACATCTGGGCACATCTACCGGTAGAGACATCGGAACTCATCTAGAGGATTCGCGCTGAGAAGCTCACCTGAGCGGCCCACAAATCTGCCAAATCCGCAGCTCATCGGCTGCGCAGCACCCTCCAGGCCGCCAAGCTCTGCATCCAGCAGGCCTGCGAGTCGGCTGCCAGTCCGAGCCGGCGCGGACCCTCGAGACCCTGGACCGAATTTTTGCCTGCCTGAAGTCCGCGCGGACGCACGTGGTGCTGCCGCAGAAGAAATCCGTTGAGGAGCTCGCGCACAGCCGGCACAAGGTGGGGAAGCCCGCCTTTCTTGTGGCTGTTCTTGTAAATTTTTGAATTGGTGTTATGATTGGTGTTCTAATCAGTGTTCTAATTAGTGTTCTAATTTGATGTTCTGATTGGTGTTCTAATTGGTGTTCTAATTAGTAGTGTTCTAATTGTGTTCTGATTAATGTTTCTAATTATGTTCTGATTAGTGTTCTAATTTTGTGTTCTGATCAGTGTTCTAATTTGTGTTCTGATTAATGTTCTAATTGTGTGTCTAATTGGTATTGATCAATGTTCTAATTGGTATTCTGAATAGTGTTCTAATTGGTGTTCTAATTGGTGTTCTGATTAGTGTTCTGATTAGTGTTCTGATCTGTGTTCTAATTGGTGTTCTGATCAGTGTTCTAATTGATGTTCTGATTAATGTTCTGATTAGTGTTCTGATTAGTGTTCTGATTGGTATTCTGATCAATGTTCTAATTGGTATTCTGAATGGTGTTCTAATTGGTGTTCTAATTGGTGTTCTGATTAGTGTTCTAATTGGTGTTCTGATTAGTGTTCTAATAAGTGTTCTAATTGGTGTTCTGATTAGTGTTCTGATTAGTGTTCTGATTAATGCTCTAATTGGTGTTCTGATTAGGGTTCTAATAAGTGTTCTAATTGGTGTTCTGATTAGTGTTCTAATAAGTGTTCTAATTGGTGTTCTGATTAGTGTTCTAATTGGTATTCTGATCAATGTTCTAATTGGTATTCTGAATAGTGTTCTAATTGGTGTTCTAATTGGTGTTCTGATTATTGTTCTGATTAATGTTCTAATTGGTATTCTGAATAGTGTTCTAATTGGTGTTCTAATTGGTGTTCTGATTAGTGTTCTGATTAGTGTTCTGATTAATGCTCTAATTGGTGTTCTGATTAGTGTTCTAATAAGTGTTCTAATTGGTGTTCTGATTAGTGTTCTAATAAGTGTTCTGATTGGTGTTCTGATTAGTGTTCTAATTGGTATTCTGATCAATGTTCTAATTGGTATTCTGAATAGTGTTCTAATTAGTGTTCTAATTGGTATTCTGAATAGTGTTCTAATTGGTGTTCTAATTGTGTTCTGATTATTGTTCTGATTAATGTTCTAATTGGTGTTCTGATCTAACAAGTGTTTTAATTGATGTTGTATTCGGTGTTCTAATTAGTGTTCTAATGAGTTTTATAATCGGTGTTATAATTGATATTCTGTTGCGTGTTCTCTAGCGTTCTCTATTATCTCATTGCCTGCTCCAGAATTCATTATGAGAGCATTTTGCATATTCTTGATCTTAATTAGTGCTGATGATGAACGCATCAAACAGGAGGTGTTCCATCCCCGGTGCCCAACGACATGAGCTGTCGATGTACGTCAGCGGTCGCCGCCTGGTGCTGGCTGTGTACTTCCTGCACTACAACACCCGGACAAAATCCTACGACATCAGCGCGCTACCACGGACAGGCCGTGGTGCCCTGGCTGAACGACTTGATGCTGCACCTGAGCAGGGCCATGCTGACCGTGGCTCAGCTGATCGAGAAGCTGCGACAGCTGCAGCTCAGCGGCGCGGCCTAGTTTGAACTGTCTATGACTCAATCTGCCTATGACCCAGTCTGCCTATGACCCAGTCTGTCTATGACCCAGTCTGTCTATGACCCAATCTGTCTATGACTCAATCTGCCTATGACTCAGTCTGCTATGGCCCAGTCTGTCTATGACCCAATCTGTCTATGACTCAATCTGCCTATGACCCAGTCTGCCTATGACCCAGTCTGTCTATGACCCAATCTGTCTATGACTCAATCTGCCTATGACCCAGTCTGTATATGACCCAGTCTGTCTATGACCCAATCTGTCTATGACTCAATTTGCCTATGACCCAGTCTGCCTATGACCCAGTCTGTCTATGACCCAATCTGTCTATGACTCAATCTGCCTATGACTCAATCTGCCTGTGACCCAGTCTGTCTATGACCCAATCTGTCCATGACCCAAGCTGCTTATGCTCAATCTGCCTATGACCCAATCTGTTTATGACCCAATCTGTCTATGACCCTATCTCCTATGACCCAGTCTGTCTGTCACCGAATCTTTCTTCACCAATGCGATCATGACCAAATTTATCGGATCTGATCTGTCTATTACTGAACTGTCTTTGACCGGAACTTTGACCGGATATCTATGACCGGAACTATTTATGACCGGATATCTATGACCAAAACTATTTATGACCGGATCTATCTATGACCGGAACTATGTATGACCGGATCTATCTATGACCGGAACTATTTATGACCGGATCTATCTATGACCGGAACTATGTATGACCGGATCTATCTATGACCGAAACTATGTATGACCGGATCTATCTATGACCGGAACTATGTACATGTATGACCGGATCTATCTATGACCGGAACTATGTATGACCGGATCTATCTATGACCTGGATTATCTATTACTTTTGCTGCTTAGCATTCAGCTTTATTATTCTGCTATTTCTAAACATTTTTCCAAGCAGATATTTTATGTATAGTTCCAGGATGGAAGTTCTCCGTGAGCTCTTCTTTTTTATTTGCAGAGCTAAATTCCTTGAGAGTAATTTTTGTTATCAAAATATTAGAAATTTTATACAACTCTTCATTCAACTTTTTGCCCTTTTTGCCACTAGCTGGTAGATTAGTTCCTTTAACAGTTTATTTTTTACTCGTCAATTCCAATGCGAATTTAGCTTTTAGTTTAGATTCTAAGAAATGTTTTTCTGTAAGCTTTAGCGTCCGTTCAACAAAATTTTGTTTATTTGCTAAAATATTAAAATGCAACATTTTTGTTTATCTGGCTCAACTTTTGCTCACTCAGCTAACTGTGTCTCACTCGTGTCTCACTCGTGTCTCACTTGTGTCTCACTCGTGTCTCACTCGTGTCTCACTCGTGTCTCACTCGTGTCTCACTTGTGTCTCACTCGTGTCTCACTCGTGTCTCACTCGTGTCTCACTCGTGTCTCACTCGTGTCTCACTTGTGTCTCACTCGTGTGTCAATCGTGTCTCACTCGTGTCTCACTCGTGTCTCACCCGTGTCTTACTCGTGTGTCAATCGTGTCTCACCCGTGTCTCACTCGTGTTTCACTCGTGTCTCACTCGTGTCTTACTCGTGTGTCAATCGTGTCTCACCCGTGTCTCACCCGTGTCTCACTCGTGTCTTACTCGTGTGTCAATCGTGTCTCACCCGTGTCTCACCCGTGTCTCACCCGTGTCTCACCCGTGTCTCACTCGTGTCTTACTCGTGTGTCAATCGTGTCTCACCCGTGTCTCACCCGTGTCTCACTCGTGTCTCACTCGTGTGTCAATCGTGTCTCACTCGTGTCTCACTCGTGTTTCACTCGTGTCTCCTTGTTTCCGTGTTTCAATAAGTTTTCTCTTATTGCACTTACTAATCGCGAAGAGCATTCGATATTACGAGCTACTTATTTTCAAAGCTTGCGCTATCGCAGTGCTTGCAGTTTTACTATTTTATTCGCAGTGTCCCAACTAGTCAGTGCTGATAGTTAATTCAGCTGCTTCACGGATTGAGTTTGTTAAAGAATTCATAATCAGATAAAACGCGACTGTTTGATATTGATATCCGCACACGGCATTTGTTTAGTTTGCTGTTCACTTTTCAGTTAAAGTGTTGCGTCTTCTGTTGTTGTTTATTTTTTGTTTTCGGCAGCTTTCGATGCCCTGGAATTTATCCTCGAACTGGAGCTCTGGGTGGTTGAGTTGAGCAGGGAGAGGCTGATCGATTCTCTCTGGCGCTGTTTATGACTTTCGAGTTCTCCAATTTGCGGGTGCAGGACTCTGCCAGCTCTGGACTGAGGGGGGGGGTTGGTAATGCGAGTTGGGCACTGCTGGGCGCAGCCAGTGGTTGCAGTTGCTCGTCATTCCGGCACCACCCAAGACAGCGCAGCGTTGCGGCTGCCAACTTGCTGAAGTATCGCTGAATCGATTACTGCAGAGCGGGGGGCTTGGGGGGCTGGCCAGGAGCTCCACCTGCTGAATCAGCAACTCTCGGCCGTGGGTGGCCTGGCGGAGAGGGGCGGAGAGTAGAGGACTGCAGCAGTGCCCCCACCCCACCTCCCCGCCGTTGCTGTCGACGGCTGCAAGCCCGGGAGGCTCCGGAAGAGCAAAACAAAAGCAGCGGCAGCTCGGTCTCGAGGCCAGCTGGTTTTTTGTAGCGCTTCCTTCGCAGGAACGGCGATGGTCCGCGGAGGGTAAGGAGGGGGGGGCGGTCAGGCGGGTGGTGGCGCGATCGACGCAGCACGAAGGCCGCAATGCTGGTATCGGCAGCGCGATAAAACCGCCGGCCCACCAGCCAGCTGGCTCTTCGCCTGAAGCCTCACTTCTCTCCGAAGTCCCCCAGCTAACCACGGTGAGTCCCCCATTTGGATCAACGTTGGCAGAAGAGAGAACCTGCGGAGCGAGAAACTCCACAGCCAGCTTGTCTGTTTTGACAAACGAAACTCTGCTGCAAAAAATCTCAACCAGGCAACTGCATTGCTGGCCGGTTGTCATCAGCAAACATTGCTTCGCAAGCGGCGGCCGGACTCAACATGAGGCTCTGGCTGCTGCTGCTGATCCTCGCTGTCTGGGCAGCCATGTCCGCCAATGGTGCCAGCTTATCCAGCCTTCCAGCCAAGAGTAAGCTGTTGTGTTAGCCTGTGTCCTTTGTTTCAATCGCTCTTACACATCTCTTGCCTATTGGCGAATCTCATGCATACCGGTAAATGCATGCTAAATGTTCCACTGCGTCCTGTCCTGTTCTTTGGACACTTCCTGTCCTCTGGTCCTTTGGGCATCTTTCCTGTCTTTCGGACACTCCCTCCCTTAGACACTCTTTCCCCGCCTTGGACGCTTCTTCCCCCGCATTGGACACTCTTTCCTGTTCTTTTCTATCGCAACAGGTTTTTATACACTGCTAATAATGCCGGTCTTTCTGGGATGTTCAGATACGACGCGTGATCAAGCGCATCATCCGACGCCCGTCATTAAGGGACGACGCGTGACAAAACGTGTGATCAAGCGCATCTGCCGACGAGTGATCCGCAAGCGCGTGCGTCCGCCGAAAAGTAGTCCGCCGCCGACGCCGACGAGTGAGTAAGCGACGTATCGTTAAACGCATTAAACGCAGCGTCCGCAAGGTCAAGCGCATCATCCGACGAGTCGTCCGCAAACGAGTGACTAAGGGCCGACGCAGATACGACGCGTGATCAAGCGCATCATCCGACGCCGAGTCATTAAGGGACGACGCGTGACAAAACGTGTGATCAAGCGCATCTGCCGACGAGTGATCCGCAAGCGCGTGGTCCGCCGAAAATAGTCCGCCGCCGACGCCGACGAGTGAGTAAGCGACGTATCGTTAAACGCATTAAACGCAGCGTCCGCAAGGTCAAGCGCATCATCCGACGAGTCGTCCGCAAACGAGTGACTAAGGGCCGACGCCAGATACGACGCGTGATCAAGCGCATCATCCGACGCCGAGTCATTAAGGGACGACGCGTGACAAAACGTGTGATCAAGCGCATCTGCCGACGAGTGATCCGCAAGCGCGTGGTCCAGCAAGCGACACCAAGTAGTGATACGTGGCCAGTCTCGTGTCGCTCGTGTATCTTTTTCCATAGATTATGCAAGAGCCTAATCGATCTCCTTATATTGTTCCTCATTAAACGGGCACAGGAAATTGACAACTTCAACCTTTTCTGACAATTTACTGTCAATAAAGCAAAGAGGATGTAAACTTAGGAGTCAAAATGGAGCCTGAATAATTGGGTCCCGATTTCTCTACGCCAATCCCTTCATTTGGAGCCAAACATCTCCCGTTATGCAGAAAGCCCGACCACTTTAGCACGGGATCTCTGTGGGGAGAAATTGGATAAATGGGGATTCCACGTGAAAAACCACAACTTAACGCTTAACATTCTTCCGTCACTCCTAAACGTGCATGCCTTACATTCTTGCGTAACTAACGCAAGTTTTGGTACAATGTTTCATAAAGGGCTGTATACTGGAGTCCAAACACAATGAAAACATATTCAACTCAAAATAACACAGGAAAGTTTTCCGATCACATGAAATCAATTTATCCCACGACGCGTGACAAAACGTGTGATCAAGCGCATCTGCCGACGAGTGATCCGCAAGCGCGTGGTCCGCCGAAAAGTAGTCCGCCGCCGACGCCGACTGAGTAAGCGACGTATCGTTAAACGCATTAAACGCAGCGTCCGAAGGTCAAGCGCATCATCCGACGAGTCGTCCGCAAACGAGTGACTAAGGGCCGACCCAGATACGACGCGTGATCAAGCGCATCATCCGACGCCGAGTCATTAAGGGACGACGCGTGACAAAACGTGTGATCAAGCGCATCTGCCGACGAGTGATCCGCAAGCGCGTGGTCCGCCGAAAAGTAGTCCGCCACGACGCCGAGAGTAAGCGACGTATCGTTAAACGTAAACGCAGCGTCCGCAAGGTCAAGCCATCTCCGACGATCGTCCGCAACGAGTGACTAAGGGCCGACGCCAGATACGACGCGTGATCAAGCGCATCATCCGACGCCGAGTCATTAAGGGACGACGCGTGACAAAACGTGTGATCAAGCGCATCTGCCGACGAGTGATCCGCAAGCGCGTGGTCCGCCGAAAAGTAGTCCGCCGCCGACGCCGACGAGTGAGTAAGCGACGTATCGTTAAACGCATTAAACGCAGCGTCCGCAAGGTCAAGCGCATCATCGACGAGTCGTCCGCAAACGAGTGACTAAGGGCCGACGCAGATACGACGCGTGATCAAGCGCATCATCCGACGCCGAGTCATTAAGGGACGACGCGTGACAAAACGTGTGATCAAGCGCATCTGCCGACGAGTGATCCGCAAGCGCGTGGTCCGCCGAAAAGTAGTCCGCCGCCGACGCCGACGAGTGAGTAAGCGACGTATCGTTAAACGCATTAAACGCAGCGTCCGCAAGGTCAAGCGCATCATCCGACGAGTCGTCCGCAAACGAGTGACTAAGGGCCGACGCAGATACGACGCGTGATCAAGCGCATCATCCGACGCCGAGTCATTAAGGGACGACGCGTGACAAAACGTGTGATCAAGCGCATCTGCCGACGAGTGATCCGCAAGCGCGTGGTCCGCCGAAAAGTAGTCCGCCGCCGACGCCGACGAGTGAGTAAGCGACGTATCGTTAAACGCATTAAACGCAGCGTCCGCAAGGTCAAGCGCATCATCCGACGAGTCGTCCGCAAACGAGTGACTAAGGGCCGACGCCAGATACGACGCGTGATCAAGCGCATCATCCGACGCCGAGTCATTAAGGGACGACGCGTGACAAAACGTGTGATCAAGCGCATCTGCCGACGAGTGATCCGCAAGCGCGTGGTCCGCCGAAAAGTAGTCCGCCGCCGACGCCGACGAGTGAGTAAGCGACGTATCGTTAAACGCATTAAACGCAGCGTCCGCAAGGTCAAGCGCATCATCCGACGAGTCGTCCGCAAACGAGTGACTAAGGGCCGACGCCAGATACGACGCGTGATCAAGCGCATCATCCGACGCCGAGTCATTAAGGGACGACGCGTGACAAAACGTGTGATCAAGCGCATCTGCCGACGAGTGATCCGCAAGCGCGTGGTCCGCCGAAAAGTAGTCCGCCGCCGACGCCGACGAGTGAGTAAGCGACGTATCGTTAAACGCATTAAACGCAGCGTCCGCAAGGTCAAGCGCATCATCCGACGAGTCGTCCGCAAACGAGTGACTAAGGGCCGACGCAGATACGACGCGTGATCAAGCGCATCATCCGACGCCGAGTCATTAAGGGACGACGCGTGACAAAACGTGTGATCAAGCGCATCTGCCGACGAGTGATCCGCAAGCGCGTGGTCCGCCGAAAAGTAGTCCGCCGCCGACGCCGACGAGTGAGTAAGCGACGTATCGTTAAACGCATTAAACGCAGCGTCCGCAAGGTCAAGCGCATCATCCGACGAGTCGTCCGCAAACGAGTGACTAAGGGCCGACGCCAGATACGACGCGTGATCAAGCGCATCATCCGACGCCGAGTCATTAAGGGACGACGCGTGACAAAACGTGTGATCAAGCGCATCTGCCGACGAGTGATCCGCAAGCGCGTGGTCCGCCGAAAAGTAGTCCGCCGCCGACGCCGACGAGTGAGTAAGCGACGTATCGTTAAACGCATTAAACGCAGCGTCCGCAAGGTCAAGCGCATCATCCGACGAGTCGTCCGCAAACGAGTGACTAAGGGCCGACGCAGATACGACGCGTGATCAAGCGCATCATCCGACGCCGAGTCATTAAGGGACGACGCGTGACAAAACGTGTGATCAAGCGCATCTGCCGACGAGTGATCCGCAAGCGCGTGGTCCGCCGAAAAGTAGTCCGCCGCCGACGCCGACGAGTGAGTAAGCGACGTATCGTTAAACGCATTAAACGCAGCGTCCGCAAGGTCAAGCGCATCATCCGACGAGTCGTCCGCAAACGAGTGACTAAGGGCCGACGCAGATACGACGCGTGATCAAGCGCATCATCCGACGCCGAGTCATTAAGGGACGACGCGTGACAAAACGTGTGATCAAGCGCATCTGCCGACGAGTGATCCGCAAGCGCGTGGTCCGCCGAAAAGTAGTCCGCCGCCGACGCCGACGAGTGAGTAAGCGACGTATCGTTAAACGCATTAAACGCAGCGTCCGCAAGGTCAAGCGCATCATCCGACGAGTCGTCCGCAAACGAGTGACTAAGGGCCGACGCAGATACGACGCGTGATCAAGCGCATCATCCGACGCCGAGTCATTAAGGGACGACGCGTGACAAAACGTGTGATCAAGCGCATCTGCCGACGAGTGATCCGCAAGCGCGTGGTCCGCCGAAAAGTAGTCCGCCGCCGACGCCGACGAGTGAGTAAGCGACGTATCGTTAAACGCATTAAACGCAGCGTCCGCAAGGTCAAGCGCATCATCCGACGAGTCGTCCGCAAACGAGTGACTAAGGGCCGACGCAGATACGACGCGTGATCAAGCGCATCATCCGACGCCGAGTCATTAAGGGACGACGCGTGACAAAACGTGTGATCAAGCGCATCTGCCGACGAGTGATCCGCAAGCGCGTGGTCCGCCGAAAAGTAGTCCGCCGCCGACGCCGACGAGTGAGTAAGCGACGTATCGTTAAACGCATTAAACGCAGCGTCCGCAAGGTCAAGCGCATCATCCGACGAGTCGTCCGCAAACGAGTGACTAAGGGCCGACGCAAGATACGACGCGTGATCAAGCGCATCATCCGACGCCGAGTCATTAAGGGACGACGCGTGACAAAACGTGTGATCAAGCGCATCTGCCGACGAGTGATCCGCAAGCGCGTGGTCCGCCGAAAAGTAGTCCGCCGCCGACGCCGACGAGTGAGTAAGCGACGTATCGTTAAACGCATTAAACGCAGCGTCCGCAAGGTCAAGCGCATCATCCGACGAGTCGTCCGCAAACGAGTGACTAAGGGCCGACGCAGATACGACGCGTGATCAAGCGCATCATCCGACGCCGAGTCATTAAGGGACGACGCGTGACAAAACGTGTGATCAAGCGCATCTGCCGACGAGTGATCCGCAAGCGCGTGGTCCGCCGAAAAGTAGTCCGCCGCCGACGCCGACGAGTGAGTAAGCGACGTATCGTTAAACGCATTAAACGCAGCGTCCGCAAGGTCAAGCGCATCATCCGACGAGTCGTCCGCAAACGAGTGACTAAGGGCCGACGCAAGATACGACGCGTGATCAAGCGCATCATCCGACGCCGAGTCATTAAGGGACGACGCGTGACAAAACGTGTGATCAAGCGCATCTGCCGACGAGTGATCCGCAAGCGCGTGGTCCGCCGAAAAGTAGTCCGCCGCCGACGCCGACGAGTGAGTAAGCGACGTATCGTTAAACGCATTAAACGCAGCGTCCGCAAGGTCAAGCGCATCATCCGACGAGTCGTCCGCAAACGAGTGACTAAGGGCCGACGCAGATACGACGCGTGATCAAGCGCATCATCCGACGCCGAGTCATTAAGGGACGACGCGTGACAAAACGTGTGATCAAGCGCATCTGCCGACGAGTGATCCGCAAGCGCGTGGTCCGCCGAAAAGTAGTCCGCCGCCGACGCCGACGAGTGAGTAAGCGACGTATCGTTAAACGCATTAAACGCAGCGTCCGCAAGGTCAAGCGCATCATCCGACGAGTCGTCCGCAAACGAGTGACTAAGGGCCGACGCAAGATACGACGCGTGATCAAGCGCATCATCCGACGCCGAGTCATTAAGGGACGACGCGTGACAAAACGTGTGATCAAGCGCATCTGCCGACGAGTGATCCGCAAGCGCGTGGTCCGCCGAAAAGTAGTCCGCCGCCGACGCCGACGAGTGAGTAAGCGACGTATCGTTAAACGCATTAAACGCAGCGTCCGCAAGGTCAAGCGCATCATCCGACGAGTCGTCCGCAAACGAGTGACTAAGGGCCGACGCAGATACGACGCGTGATCAAGCGCATCATCCGACGCCGAGTCATTAAGGGACGACGCGTGACAAAACGTGTGATCAAGCGCATCTGCCGACGAGTGATCCGCAAGCGCGTGGTCCGCCGAAAAGTAGTCCGCCGCCGACGCCGACGAGTGAGTAAGCGACGTATCGTTAAACGCATTAAACGCAGCGTCCGCAAGGTCAAGCGCATCATCCGACGAGTCGTCCGCAAACGAGTGACTAAGGGCCGACGCAGATACGACGCGTGATCAAGCGCATCATCCGACGCCGAGTCATTAAGGGACGACGCGTGACAAAACGTGTGATCAAGCGCATCTGCCGACGAGTGATCCGCAAGCGCGTGGTCCGCCGAAAAGTAGTCCGCCGCCGACGCCGACGAGTGAGTAAGCGACGTATCGTTAAACGCATTAAACGCAGCGTCCGCAAGGTCAAGCGCATCATCCGACGAGTCGTCCGCAAACGAGTGACTAAGGGCCGACGCAAGATACGACGCGTGATCAAGCGCATCATCCGACGCCGAGTCATTAAGGGACGACGCGTGACAAAACGTGTGATCAAGCGCATCTGCCGACGAGTGATCCGCAAGCGCGTGGTCCGCCGAAAAGTAGTCCGCCGCCGACGCCGACGAGTGAGTAAGCGACGTATCGTTAAACGCATTAAACGCAGCGTCCGCAAGGTCAAGCGCATCATCCGACGAGTCGTCCGCAAACGAGTGACTAAGGGCCGACGCAAGATACGACGCGTGATCAAGCGCATCATCCGACGCCGAGTCATTAAGGGACGACGCGTGACAAAACGTGTGATCAAGCGCATCTGCCGACGAGTGATCCGCAAGCGCGTGGTCCGCCGAAAAGTAGTCCGCCGCCGACGCCGACGAGTGAGTAAGCGACGTATCGTTAAACGCATTAAACGCAGCGTCCGCAAGGTCAAGCGCATCATCCGACGAGTCGTCCGCAAACGAGTGACTAAGGGCCGACGCAAGATACGACGCGTGATCAAGCGCATCATCCGACGCCGAGTCATTAAGGGACGACGCGTGACAAAACGTGTGATCAAGCGCATCTGCCGACGAGTGATCCGCAAGCGCGTGGTCCGCCGAAAAGTAGTCCGCCGCCGACGCCGACGAGTGAGTAAGCGACGTATCGTTAAACGCATTAAACGCAGCGTCCGCAAGGTCAAGCGCATCATCCGACGAGTCGTCCGCAAACGAGTGACTAAGGGCCGACGCAAGATACGACGCGTGATCAAGCGCATCATCCGACGCCGAGTCATTAAGGGACGACGCGTGACAAAACGTGTGATCAAGCGCATCTGCCGACGAGTGATCCGCAAGCGCGTGGTCCGCCGAAAAGTAGTCCGCCGCCGACGCCGACGAGTGAGTAAGCGACGTATCGTTAAACGCATTAAACGCAGCGTCCGCAAGGTCAAGCGCATCATCCGACGAGTCGTCCGCAAACGAGTGACTAAGGGCCGACGCAAGATACGACGCGTGATCAAGCGCATCATCCGACGCCGAGTCATTAAGGGACGACGCGTGACAAAACGTGTGATCAAGCGCATCTGCCGACGAGTGATCCGCAAGCGCGTGGTCCGCCGAAAAGTAGTCCGCCGCCGACGCCGACGAGTGAGTAAGCGACGTATCGTTAAACGCATTAAACGCAGCGTCCGCAAGGTCAAGCGCATCATCCGACGAGTCGTCCGCAAACGAGTGACTAAGGGCCGACGCAAGATACGACGCGTGATCAAGCGCATCATCCGACGCCGAGTCATTAAGGGACGACGCGTGACAAAACGTGTGATCAAGCGCATCTGCCGACGAGTGATCCGCAAGCGCGTGGTCCGCCGAAAAGTAGTCCGCCGCCGACGCCGACGAGTGAGTAAGCGACGTATCGTTAAACGCATTAAACGCAGCGTCCGCAAGGTCAAGCGCATCATCCGACGAGTCGTCCGCAAACGAGTGACTAAGGGCCGACGCAAGATACGACGCGTGATCAAGCGCATCATCCGACGCCGAGTCATTAAGGGACGACGCGTGACAAAACGTGTGATCAAGCGCATCTGCCGACGAGTGATCCGCAAGCGCGTGGTCCGCCGAAAAGTAGTCCGCCGCCGACGCCGACGAGTGAGTAAGCGACGTATCGTTAAACGCATTAAACGCAGCGTCCGCAAGGTCAAGCGCATCATCCGACGAGTCGTCCGCAAACGAGTGACTAAGGGCCGACGCAGATACGACGCGTGATCAAGCGCATCATCCGACGCCGAGTCATTAAGGGACGACGCGTGACAAAACGTGTGATCAAGCGCATCTGCCGACGAGTGATCCGCAAGCGCGTGGTCCGCCGAAAAGTAGTCCGCCGCCGACGCCGACGAGTGAGTAAGCGACGTATCGTTAAACGCATTAAACGCAGCGTCCGCAAGGTCAAGCGCATCATCCGACGAGTCGTCCGCAAACGAGTGACTAAGGGCCGACGCAAGATACGACGCGTGATCAAGCGCATCATCCGACGCCGAGTCATTAAGGGACGACGCGTGACAAAACGTGTGATCAAGCGCATCTGCCGACGAGTGATCCGCAAGCGCGTGGTCCGCCGAAAAGTAGTCCGCCGCCGACGCCGACGAGTGAGTAAGCGACGTATCGTTAAACGCATTAAACGCAGCGTCCGCAAGGTCAAGCGCATCATCCGACGAGTCGTCCGCAAACGAGTGACTAAGGGCCGACGCAAGATACGACGCGTGATCAAGCGCATCATCCGACGCCGAGTCATTAAGGGACGACGCGTGACAAAACGTGTGATCAAGCGCATCTGCCGACGAGTGATCCGCAAGCGCGTGGTCCGCCGAAAAGTAGTCCGCCGCCGACGCCGACGAGTGAGTAAGCGACGTATCGTTAAACGCATTAAACGCAGCGTCCGCAAGGTCAAGCGCATCATCCGACGAGTCGTCCGCAAACGAGTGACTAAGGGCCGACGCAAGATACGACGCGTGATCAAGCGCATCATCCGACGCCGAGTCATTAAGGGACGACGCGTGACAAAACGTGTGATCAAGCGCATCTGCCGACGAGTGATCCGCAAGCGCGTGGTCCGCCGAAAAGTAGTCCGCCGCCGACGCCGACGAGTGAGTAAGCGACGTATCGTTAAACGCATTAAACGCAGCGTCCGCAAGGTCAAGCGCATCATCCGACGAGTCGTCCGCAAACGAGTGACTAAGGGCCGACGCAAGATACGACGCGTGATCAAGCGCATCATCCGACGCCGAGTCATTAAGGGACGACGCGTGACAAAACGTGTGATCAAGCGCATCTGCCGACGAGTGATCCGCAAGCGCGTGGTCCGCCGAAAAGTAGTCCGCCGCCGACGCCGACGAGTGAGTAAGCGACGTATCGTTAAACGCATTAAACGCAGCGTCCGCAAGGTCAAGCGCATCATCCGACGAGTCGTCCGCAAACGAGTGACTAAGGGCCGACGCAAGATACGACGCGTGATCAAGCGCATCATCCGACGCCGAGTCATTAAGGGACGACGCGTGACAAAACGTGTGATCAAGCGCATCTGCCGACGAGTGATCCGCAAGCGCGTGGTCCGCCGAAAAGTAGTCCGCCGCCGACGCCGACGAGTGAGTAAGCGACGTATCGTTAAACGCATTAAACGCAGCGTCCGCAAGGTCAAGCGCATCATCCGACGAGTCGTCCGCAAACGAGTGACTAAGGGCCGACGCAAGATACGACGCGTGATCAAGCGCATCATCCGACGCCGAGTCATTAAGGGACGACGCGTGACAAAACGTGTGATCAAGCGCATCTGCCGACGAGTGATCCGCAAGCGCGTGGTCCGCCGAAAAGTAGTCCGCCGCCGACGCCGACGAGTGAGTAAGCGACGTATCGTTAAACGCATTAAACGCAGCGTCCGCAAGGTCAAGCGCATCATCCGACGAGTCGTCCGCAAACGAGTGACTAAGGGCCGACGCAAGATACGACGCGTGATCAAGCGCATCATCCGACGCCGAGTCATTAAGGGACGACGCGTGACAAAACGTGTGATCAAGCGCATCTGCCGACGAGTGATCCGCAAGCGCGTGGTCCGCCGAAAAGTAGTCCGCCGCCGACGCCGACGAGTGAGTAAGCGACGTATCGTTAAACGCATTAAACGCAGCGTCCGCAAGGTCAAGCGCATCATCCGACGAGTCGTCCGCAAACGAGTGACTAAGGGCCGACGCAAGATACGACGCGTGATCAAGCGCATCATCCGACGCCGAGTCATTAAGGGACGACGCGTGACAAAACGTGTGATCAAGCGCATCTGCCGACGAGTGATCCGCAAGCGCGTGGTCCGCCGAAAAGTAGTCCGCCGCCGACGCCGACGAGTGAGTAAGCGACGTATCGTTAAACGCATTAAACGCAGCGTCCGCAAGGTCAAGCGCATCATCCGACGAGTCGTCCGCAAACGAGTGACTAAGGGCCGACGCAAGATACGACGCGTGATCAAGCGCATCATCCGACGCCGAGTCATTAAGGGACGACGCGTGACAAAACGTGTGATCAAGCGCATCTGCCGACGAGTGATCCGCAAGCGCGTGGTCCGCCGAAAAGTAGTCCGCCGCCGACGCCGACGAGTGAGTAAGCGACGTATCGTTAAACGCATTAAACGCAGCGTCCGCAAGGTCAAGCGCATCATCCGACGAGTCGTCCGCAAACGAGTGACTAAGGGCCGACGCAAGATACGACGCGTGATCAAGCGCATCATCCGACGCCGAGTCATTAAGGGACGACGCGTGACAAAACGTGTGATCAAGCGCATCTGCCGACGAGTGATCCGCAAGCGCGTGGTCCGCCGAAAAGTAGTCCGCCGCCGACGCCGACGAGTGAGTAAGCGACGTATCGTTAAACGCATTAAACGCAGCGTCCGCAAGGTCAAGCGCATCATCCGACGAGTCGTCCGCAAACGAGTGACTAAGGGCCGACGCAAGATACGACGCGTGATCAAGCGCATCATCCGACGCCGAGTCATTAAGGGACGACGCGTGACAAAACGTGTGATCAAGCGCATCTGCCGACGAGTGATCCGCAAGCGCGTGGTCCGCCGAAAAGTAGTCCGCCGCCGACGCCGACGAGTGAGTAAGCGACGTATCGTTAAACGCATTAAACGCAGCGTCCGCAAGGTCAAGCGCATCATCCGACGAGTCGTCCGCAAACGAGTGACTAAGGGCCGACGCAAGATACGACGCGTGATCAAGCGCATCATCCGACGCCGAGTCATTAAGGGACGACGCGTGACAAAACGTGTGATCAAGCGCATCTGCCGACGAGTGATCCGCAAGCGCGTGGTCCGCCGAAAAGTAGTCCGCCGCCGACGCCGACGAGTGAGTAAGCGACGTATCGTTAAACGCATTAAACGCAGCGTCCGCAAGGTCAAGCGCATCATCCGACGAGTCGTCCGCAAACGAGTGACTAAGGGCCGACGCAAGATACGACGCGTGATCAAGCGCATCATCCGACGCCGAGTCATTAAGGGACGACGCGTGACAAAACGTGTGATCAAGCGCATCTGCCGACGAGTGATCCGCAAGCGCGTGGTCCGCCGAAAAGTAGTCCGCCGCCGACGCCGACGAGTGAGTAAGCGACGTATCGTTAAACGCATTAAACGCAGCGTCCGCAAGGTCAAGCGCATCATCCGACGAGTCGTCCGCAAACGAGTGACTAAGGGCCGACGCAAGATACGACGCGTGATCAAGCGCATCATCCGACGCCGAGTCATTAAGGGACGACGCGTGACAAAACGTGTGATCAAGCGCATCTGCCGACGAGTGATCCGCAAGCGCGTGGTCCGCCGAAAAGTAGTCCGCCGCCGACGCCGACGAGTGAGTAAGCGACGTATCGTTAAACGCATTAAACGCAGCGTCCGCAAGGTCAAGCGCATCATCCGACGAGTCGTCCGCAAACGAGTGACTAAGGGCCGACGCAAGATACGACGCGTGATCAAGCGCATCATCCGACGCCGAGTCATTAAGGGACGACGCGTGACAAAACGTGTGATCAAGCGCATCTGCCGACGAGTGATCCGCAAGCGCGTGGTCCGCCGAAAAGTAGTCCGCCGCCGACGCCGACGAGTGAGTAAGCGACGTATCGTTAAACGCATTAAACGCAGCGTCCGCAAGGTCAAGCGCATCATCCGACGAGTCGTCCGCAAACGAGTGACTAAGGGCCGACGCAAGATACGACGCGTGATCAAGCGCATCATCCGACGCCGAGTCATTAAGGGACGACGCGTGACAAAACGTGTGATCAAGCGCATCTGCCGACGAGTGATCCGCAAGCGCGTGGTCCGCCGAAAAGTAGTCCGCCGCCGACGCCGACGAGTGAGTAAGCGACGTATCGTTAAACGCATTAAACGCAGCGTCCGCAAGGTCAAGCGCATCATCCGACGAGTCGTCCGCAAACGAGTGACTAAGGGCCGACGCAAGATACGACGCGTGATCAAGCGCATCATCCGACGCCGAGTCATTAAGGGACGACGCGTGACAAAACGTGTGATCAAGCGCATCTGCCGACGAGTGATCCGCAAGCGCGTGGTCCGCCGAAAAGTAGTCCGCCGCCGACGCCGACGAGTGAGTAAGCGACGTATCGTTAAACGCATTAAACGCAGCGTCCGCAAGGTCAAGCGCATCATCCGACGAGTCGTCCGCAAACGAGTGACTAAGGGCCGACGCAAGATACGACGCGTGATCAAGCGCATCATCCGACGCCGAGTCATTAAGGGACGACGCGTGACAAAACGTGTGATCAAGCGCATCTGCCGACGAGTGATCCGCAAGCGCGTGGTCCGCCGAAAAGTAGTCCGCCGCCGACGCCGACGAGTGAGTAAGCGACGTATCGTTAAACGCATTAAACGCAGCGTCCGCAAGGTCAAGCGCATCATCCGACGAGTCGTCCGCAAACGAGTGACTAAGGGCCGACGCAAGATACGACGCGTGATCAAGCGCATCATCCGACGCCGAGTCATTAAGGGACGACGCGTGACAAAACGTGTGATCAAGCGCATCTGCCGACGAGTGATCCGCAAGCGCGTGGTCCGCCGAAAAGTAGTCCGCCGCCGACGCCGACGAGTGAGTAAGCGACGTATCGTTAAACGCATTAAACGCAGCGTCCGCAAGGTCAAGCGCATCATCCGACGAGTCGTCCGCAAACGAGTGACTAAGGGCCGACGCAAGATACGACGCGTGATCAAGCGCATCATCCGACGCCGAGTCATTAAGGGACGACGCGTGACAAAACGTGTGATCAAGCGCATCTGCCGACGAGTGATCCGCAAGCGCGTGGTCCGCCGAAAAGTAGTCCGCCGCCGACGCCGACGAGTGAGTAAGCGACGTATCGTTAAACGCATTAAACGCAGCGTCCGCAAGGTCAAGCGCATCATCCGACGAGTCGTCCGCAAACGAGTGACTAAGGGCCGACGCAAGATACGACGCGTGATCAAGCGCATCATCCGACGCCGAGTCATTAAGGGACGACGCGTGACAAAACGTGTGATCAAGCGCATCTGCCGACGAGTGATCCGCAAGCGCGTGGTCCGCCGAAAAGTAGTCCGCCGCCGACGCCGACGAGTGAGTAAGCGACGTATCGTTAAACGCATTAAACGCAGCGTCCGCAAGGTCAAGCGCATCATCCGACGAGTCGTCCGCAAACGAGTGACTAAGGGCCGACGCAGATACGACGCGTGATCAAGCGCATCATCCGACGCCGAGTCATTAAGGGACGACGCGTGACAAAACGTGTGATCAAGCGCATCTGCCGACGAGTGATCCGCAAGCGCGTGGTCCGCCGAAAAGTAGTCCGCCGCCGACGCCGACGAGTGAGTAAGCGACGTATCGTTAAACGCATTAAACGCAGCGTCCGCAAGGTCAAGCGCATCATCCGACGAGTCGTCCGCAAACGAGTGACTAAGGGCCGACGCAGATACGACGCGTGATCAAGCGCATCATCCGACGCCGAGTCATTAAGGGACGACGCGTGACAAAACGTGTGATCAAGCGCATCTGCCGACGAGTGATCCGCAAGCGCGTGGTCCGCCGAAAAGTAGTCCGCCGCCGACGCCGACGAGTGAGTAAGCGACGTATCGTTAAACGCATTAAACGCAGCGTCCGCAAGGTCAAGCGCATCATCCGACGAGTCGTCCGCAAACGAGTGACTAAGGGCCGACGCAGATACGACGCGTGATCAAGCGCATCATCCGACGCCGAGTCATTAAGGGACGACGCGTGACAAAACGTGTGATCAAGCGCATCTGCCGACGAGTGATCCGCAAGCGCGTGGTCCGCCGAAAAGTAGTCCGCCGCCGACGCCGACGAGTGAGTAAGCGACGTATCGTTAAACGCATTAAACGCAGCGTCCGCAAGGTCAAGCGCATCATCCGACGAGTCGTCCGCAAACGAGTGACTAAGGGCCGACGCAAGATACGACGCGTGATCAAGCGCATCATCCGACGCCGAGTCATTAAGGGACGACGCGTGACAAAACGTGTGATCAAGCGCATCTGCCGACGAGTGATCCGCAAGCGCGTGGTCCGCCGAAAAGTAGTCCGCCGCCGACGCCGACGAGTGAGTAAGCGACGTATCGTTAAACGACGAGTGGTCAATACGCAGGTCATAGTCTGTCTCGTCGTGCAAACGGAGAAGAGGCTTGAATAGCCGTGTGAAATCGTTGAGTCGCGTTCGTAGAATTTTGCGTTTAAAGAAAAATTCGGTTAAGACGCGATTGCATATTCGAGGGACTGTTAAGCGTATTATGAGGGTCCAACCAAGATTGAGAGTTCGCTCCGCAGTGCGTGGAATTTTTGGCAGGCGAACATTAATGAAGACGCAAGTTGAACGGGTAGCTAAAAGGGTTCTCAGCACTCGAAGAAAGATTCCTCTTTTGAAGATTAAGGCACTGCAGCAGCGGCTGACTTTGAAAGTTTTGGCTCTTAAGAAGAAGTTGAAGCTCTCGAATCCGAAGTTTAAGAGGCTGGTAAAACGGAGTAGGTCGCTTTTGCGATCGGGTTTGACGCGCGTCACATCGCGTCTCCAGTCGAAGGTCATTAAGACAAGTAACGTTTTTAATGACATCGTCGAGCAGCAGAATCAGCTCTACAACTGGGAATACAAGACACTCATCTCGGAGACGACCGGTGAGTGTTCTGTAGCCTGTTAAGAGTATATTGCTCAGGCGTTTTAGTTTTGTTTGATTTCATATTTTTGGTAAAGTTGTTCTTACAACTATAATATCTAATTGCAAATACTTTAGATGGTGGAGTCGTGAGCAAAGCTGGGGGTGCGGGCATAAAGAAGAGCAGCGCTGGTTGGTCGGGTTGGAAGACGGTGAAAGTTGGAAGTGAGTATCTTGAGTTTCCACGAAATTCAACGACTGAAAGCTTAGTTTTGCGGTTTTATGTTTAGACATGCTTATGTTTAAATTATTTCTCCGGTTTCGCAGGCGGATCTTCGAGCACAACATCCAGTCACTCTGGAGGAAGAACCAGTGAGCGAAAACTTTGCCACATGTAGTACGCTCGTACGTGCATGAACCTTTTTTGCTGCAAAAATGTTTTGCTGACCTCTCATTTCAGAAACGGTTAAGACTGTCCATCCAGATGGGTCGACTTCGTGGACGGAGACCAGCACTGGCCCGGTCGTCACGGAGACCAGCACTGACCCGGTCGTCACGGAGACCAGCACTGGCCCGGTCGTCACGGAGACCAGCACTGACCCGGTCGTCACGGAGACCAGCACTGACCCGGTCGTCACGGAGACCAGCACTGGCCCGGTCGTCACGGAGACCAGCACTGGCCCGGTCGTCACGGAGACCAGCACTGGCCCGGTCGTCACGGAGACCCACTGGCCCGGTCGTCACGGAAACTAAGAATTAAGCCAGAAACTCCAGCTACTTAGTATGAGTGACGCTTCAACTATAACTCACGTAAGGTTATAAGGCTATATATTTATTATTAGTGAGGGATGAAATGATCAAGGATTTAAGAGCAATTTCGCATATGTTCTTATAAGCGTCTTATACCTTTTTGTTTTCTTTCAGGTGAGCAGCTGGTACAATTTTGACTAAAACAATGCGAGACTAAACTCTGCCGGGTGAAGGCCAACTTTTCCTTAAATTTTCCTGACAACTATTATAAACAAAATCAAGCAAATAAGCCCCTCGATTTAAATCCATTCCTCTTATTAGCGCTCAGATTAAAATTTGCCCGAGAAAATTAAAACGCTACCATCCTATGGAATAGAACGTGCCATCACTGATTGAGCGTTGGGCTTTTCAAATAATAATATCGGCTACGGCTCGTATACTAATAATAATGCTATACTTTTATTCAAAAAAAGATTTTTTCTTTGTTTTCTTTTGATACAGGAGACAGGGATATGCAGGAGACACAGGGATATGCAGGAGACACAAGGATATGCGGGAGGCACAGGGATATGCAGGAGACACAGGGATATGCGGGAGACGCAGGGATATGCGGGAGACGCAGGGATATGCGGGAGACACAGGATATGCAGGAGACACAGGGATATGCGGGAGACAGAGGGATATGCAGGAGACGCAGGATATGCGGGAGACACAGGGACAGACGCAGAGACACGCAGGAGACACAGGGACAGACGCAGGGACACGCAGGAGACACAGGGACAGACGCACACAGACAGACGCAGGGACACGCAGGAGACACAGGGACAGACGCAGAGACACGCAGGAGACACAGGGACACGCAGGAGACACAGGGACAGACGCAGAGACACGCAGGAGACACAGGGACAGACGCAGGGACACGCAGGAGACACAGGGACAGACGCAGGGACACGCAGGAGACACAGGGACAGACGCAGGGACACGCAGGAGACACAGGGACAGACGCAGGGACACGCAGGAGTCACAGAGACACAGGTTGGCTACTAAGATGCATCAAGGACACTTAAAAGCACCTGGTCTGGAAGTTAGCCTGCGAATGCCGGAGTATTTTATTGCTGAAAATGTTTACTGCTTCCAGGCCTACTATAAGTAGTATGGGCCCGGTTGGCTAAAAATAGTTTCTTAGAATTTTTAGCAGATAGTTGAATCAGTGTAAAGAATTTAAGCGCAGTTCACGCGACTCTCATGTGGAGCTGCAACTGACAGTCAATAGCAGTCATTCTGCTGACCCCTGGGCCCGTACAGTAGGTACGCGATCACACAGGGTGAACAGCGATCACACAGGCGAACAGGCCAGGAGCACAGATACGTACAGTAGGCACGCGATCACACAGGGTGAACAGCGGCCCCAGGAGCACAGATACGTACAGTAGGCACGCGATCACACAGGGTGAACAGCGGCCCCAACACATCGTCAGGCATGAACGCTCTCAGTGCCTTTGGGGGTCGCGGCCCTCGTGTGACTCGCATGATCCCCAAATTACTGAGCCCAAGTAAGTACGGAGTCGAACCCGAGTACTTCGGCGAGAGAGGTCGCTGAGCTGCTCTGCTGCCCCCCCCCCCAGGAAGAGGGAGAAAAGGTGGAGATGTGCCTACCGAATAATCGAAGATTCCCCTCACGTGAGCAGCCAGCTTATGGGCGTTGCCTGAAACATTTTGGGCTGGCCTTCTCAGTCTCAATATCGTGCATGAAAGTTTGGGGCAAAAATTCGGATTTTGCCATGAGTCCCTGCGCTCTGCAGCTTTCTGGGCTGCTGCTTCTGGCCAGCGCTCTGCTGGGACCCCTGCTCTGGCCGCTGGGGACTCCACCGGCACCCACGGCTGCCAGGTTTGACGTCATCATTGGTGAGGCAGCTGCTGGCGCAACTCCTGTCCCACACCTCAATCAGTCCTGTCCCACACCTCAATCAGTCCTGTCCCACACCTCAATCAGTCCTGTCCCACACCTCAATCAGTCCTGTCCCACACCTCAATCAGTCCTGTCCCACACCTCAATCAGTCCTGTCCCATACCTCGATCAGCCCTGTCCCACACCTCAATCAGTCCTGTCCCACACCTCAATCAGTCCTGTCCCACACCTCAATCAGTCCTGTCCCACACTCAATCCTGTCCACACCTCAATCAGCCTGTCCCACACCTCGATCAGCCCTGTCCCACACCTCGATCAGCCTGTCCCACACGCTCAATCAGCCCTGTCCACACCTCAATCAGTCCTAGCCCTCCCCACCTCGGCTGTCCCACACCTCAATCAGCCCTGTCCCACACTCAATCAGTCCTGTCCCACACTCAATCAGTCCTGTCCCACACCTCGTCAAGCCCTGTCCCACACACCTCAACCAGCCTCTGTCCCACACCTCACCAGTCGCTGTCACACCTCAACCAGTCCTGTCCCACACCTCAACCAGCCTGTCCCACACCTCAACCAGTCCTGTCCCACACCTCAACCAGTCCTGTCCCACACCTCAACCAGTCCTGTCCCACACCTCAACCAGTCCTGTCACACCTCAACCAGTCCTGTCCCACACCTCAACCAGTCCTGTCGACACCTCAACCAGTCCTGCCCACACCTCAACCAGTCCTGTCCCACACCTCAACCAGTCCTG
>NIVC01005176.1:0-23623 GCA_002269645.1 Macrostomum lignano | reverse complement strand
TAAAAAACTCTTAAATTCAGTGTTTCAACAAAGGAATGGAAAGATCATGAGCACACACTGCAACTCACTTGAAGCCTCAATATCCAAGTAGATTGATTACTGAACCCACGAAAACTCAACAAACAGTTTGCAGTTTGCTGTGCTGTCCTCACCTGCGTCTCTGCAATGCTATTAACTTCCGATCTGACCTGGGGGGGGGGGGGGTAACTCTTGACAATAAATTTATAGCAGCTTTTGGCCTTGATTGTCATGCAGTGTGATTTTAACGCCACACCTTCGTATAATGAACCGAACAGCTAAGTTTGGGTAAAAAAGGAACGATTGAAAATGATTGATGGTGTCTAATAAACCAAACACCACCTCTCAGCCGCTGCCTCCCTCACGGAACGCAAACCTTTGCAGACTGACGATCAAGGCCGTCTGCTTCATGGACTTCAGAAAATTCCCAGTCGACAAGCAGGCCTGCCCGCTGCTCATTGGCAGTTGTGAGTCAATGCGTCGCTTCCCATTTGTCTATTGACGCATTTTGCAAACTATCTACTATATTCAGTAGCAAGATCAGGTCATAAGTTTTTATCAGAAAAATCTGATTATTTAAAGTCACGATCACAGTTGCAGACAGGGGGTTACAACCACAATTACTGTTACAGTACCACAGACAGAGCTGTTAGAGTCACAAACAAGGGATTGTTACAGTTACAGAGTTGTTAGAGTCACAGACAGGACTGCTACAGACAGGAATTACAGTCACAATACCCCTTAGACAAGAGAATCACAGGAAACCTTTACAAAAGGTTCCCTACCGAACCAACTCCGTAGAAATTCCGAACACAGAGTGTATTTTCACAGAGTTCTAATTACACTACTTACAGTACTACGAGTATACGAGAACCGTGAAAAAAAGGCATTATAAAAAACGATTCCAGACGCGTACGACTCTAAAAACCTGGTCTACGTGTGGTGGGAAGAGGCCAAGTCCAAGTCGGCGCTGCACCAGATCCCGGCCAATGTGATCAACTCTACTAGCAAGAATCTTGGCGTTGAGGTCACCGCCATGGCTCAGTTCTTGTTCCGGCCTGAGGGGGTGGCTTTCTCGCACGAACTGTCCAAGCTTGGAAGCGGTAGATACCGGATTTGCATTACATACCGGATTTGCATTACATATCGGTTGCATTACATGTCGGATGCATTACATATCGGATGCATTACATATCGGATGCAATACATATCGGATGCATTACATATCGCATGCATTACATATCGGATGCATTACATATCGCATGCATTACATATCGGATGCATTACATATCGCATGCATTACATATCGCATGCATTACATGTCGGATGCATTACATGTCGCATACATTACATATCGCATGTATTATTACATATCGCATACATTACATATCGGATGCATTACATATCGGATGCATTACATATCGGATGCATTACATATCGGATGCATTACATATCGGATGCATTACATATCGGATGCATTACATATCGCATGCATTACATATCGCATGCGTTACATATCGGATGCATTACATATCGGATGCATTACATATCGCATGCATTACATATCGGATGCATTACATATCGGATGCATTACATATCGCATGCATTACATATCGGATGCATTACATATCGCATGCATTACATATCGCATGCATTACATATCGCATGCATTACATGTCGGATGCATTACATGTCGCATACATTACATATCGCATGTATTATTACATATCGCATACATTACATATCGGATGCATTACATATCGGATGCATTACATATCGGATGCATTACATATCGGATGCATTACATATCGGATGCATTACATATCGGATGCATTACATATCGCATGCATTACATATCGCATGCATTACATATCGGATGCATTACATATCGGATGCATTACATATCGCATGCATTACATATCGGATGCATTACATATCGCATACATTACATATCGGATGCATTACATATCGGATGCATTACATTTCGCATACATTACATATCGGATGCATTACATATCGGATGCATTACATATCGGATGCATTACATATCGGATGCATTACATATCGGATTCATTACATTAAAAAAATTAAAAAGTCTAGAAGTCGTTGCACTACACCTAGATACGAGTTAGCTGCAACATCATGTACACAAAACTTTACAGAAACTCGGGACGTGCTCAGCCTGACAATTCCTCTGGAGCGGATGATCGGTTATTACCTGCTGCAGATCTACCTGCCCTCCTACATGACTGTCAGCATGTCCTGGGTCACCTTTTGGATTAATAGAGAGGCCACGCCAGGCAGGGTTACTCTCGGTGAGAACTTCTCAACTTATTAACTGTCTGGTCTCTTCTGTGCTCAAAATCCGTCTATTGGTTTCTAGTCTTCTCCTGAAGGATCTCACCTCTCTGTCCAGTACTACAATATCCTCTTCCATTCACTGTCTTCTTTCTTCTCTCAACTATCGCCCACCCTTCCTTCTCTACTGTCTCATACTACCCCTTCTCTACCATTTCATACTCTCCCTTCTCTACCATTTCATACTCCCCCTTCTCTACCATTTCATTCTCTCCCTTATCTACCGTTTTATACTCTCCCTTATCTACCATTTCATTCTCTCCCTTATCTACCGTTTTATACTCTCCTTATCTACCGTCTCATACTCTCGCTCATCTACCGTATCATACTCTCCCTTATCTACCCTCTCATACTATCCCTTATCTACCCTCTCATACTCTCCCTTATCTACCGTTTTATACTCTCCCTTATCTACCGTCTCATACTCTCGCTCATCTACCGTATCATACTCTCCCTTATCTACCCTCTCATACTCTCCCTTATCTACCGTCTCATACTCTCCCTTATCTACCCTCTCATACTCTCCCTTATCTACCGTCTCATACTCTCCCTTATCTACCCTCTCATACTCTCCCTTATCTACCCTCTCATACTCTCCCTTATCTACCCTCTCATACTCTCCCTTATCTACCGTCTCATACTCTCCCTTATCTACCCTCTCATACTCTCCCTTATCTACCGTCTCATACTCTCCCTTATCTACCCTCTCATACTCTCCCTTATCTACCCTGTCATACTCTCCCTTATCTACCGTTTTATACTCTCCCTTATCTACCGTCTCATACTCTCGCTCATCTACCGTATCATACTCTCCCTTATCTACCATCTCATACTCTCCCTTATCTACCCTCTCATACTCTCCCTTATCTACCGTCTCATACTCTCCCTTATCTACCGTCTTATACTCTCCCTTATCTACCGTCTCATACTCTCCCTTATCTACCGTCTCATACTCTCCCTTATCTACCCTCTCATACTCTCCCTTATCTACCGTTTTATACTCTCCCTCATCTACCGTCTCATACTCTCCCTTATCTACCCTCTCATACTCTCCCTTATCTACCGTTTTATACTCTCCCTTATCTACCCTCTCATACTCTCCCTTATCTACCGTCTCATACTCTCCCTTATCTACCGTCTTATACTCTCCCTTATCTACCGTCTCATACTCTCCCTTATCTACCGTCTCATATTCTCCCTTCTCTACCATCTCTCATTCTCCCTTCACTACCATCTCATACTCTCCCTTCTCTACCATCTCTCATTCTCCCTTCACTACCATCTCATACTCTCCCTTCTCTACCGTCTCATACTCTCCCTTATCTACCCTCTCATACTCTCCCTTATCTACCCTCTCATACTCTCCCTTATCTACCGTCTCATACTCTCCCTTATCTACCCTCTCATACTCTCCCTTATCTACCCTGTCATACTCTCCCTTATCTACCGTTTTATACTCTCCCTTATCTACCGTCTCATACTCTCGCTCATCTACCGTATCATACTCTCCCTTATCTACCCTCTCATACTCTCCCTTATCTACCCTCTCATACTCTCCCTTATCTACCGTTTTATACTCTCCCTTATCTACCGTCTCATACTCTCCCTTATCTACCCTCTCATACTCTCCCTTATCTACCGTTTTATACTCTCCCTTATCTACCGTCTCATACTCTCGCTCATCTACCGTCTCATACTCTCCCTTATCTACCCTCTCATACTCTCCCTTATCTACCGTTTTATACTCTCCCTCATCTACCGTCTCATACTCTCCCTTATCTACCCTCTCATACTCTCCCTTATCTACCGTCTCATACTCTCCCTTATCTACCGTCTTATACTCTCCCTTATCTACCGTCTCATACTCTCCCTTATCTACCGTCTCATATTCTCCCTTCTCTACCATCTCTCATTCTCCCTTCACTACCATCTCATACTCTCCCTTCTCTACCGTCTTATACTCTCCCTTATCTACCGTCTCATACTCTCCCTTATCTACCGTCTCATACTCTCCCTTATCTACCGTCTCATATTCTCCCTTCTCTACCATCTCTCATTCTCCCTTCACTACCATCTCATACTCTCCCTTCTCTACCGTCTTATACTCTCCCTTATCTACCGTCTCATACTCTCCCTTATCTACCGTCTCATACTCTCCCTTCTCTACCGTCTCTCAGTCTCCATTCACTACCATCTCAAAGTTTCCCTTCTCTACTGTCTCCTACTCTATCGTTCTCTTTTCCCTCTTTCAAATTGAATTTTTCCAAGTGTGTTAAGCCTGAAAAATCAATATTGCGCCGCGGCCCGTCCCAGGCATAACCACACTGCTAACGAGCGTCACCATCACCCTCACGGGTCGCATCGGCATCCCCAAGGTGCCCTACGCCACCGCTCTGGACGTCTTCCTGTTGATCTGCTTCTTCTTTGTGTTCTCGGCTCTGCTGGAGTACGCGGGCGTGAACTACTTCACCAAGACCGGCAACCTGGAGATTCCGAAACGGGCTTTGCCGCCTCCTCCGGTGGGTGTTTTTTCCTCAGATTTTTCATATCGCACTACTGGCTTCGGGTAGTAGCCTGATTAGGGCGTTTTACTGTTCAAGATTGACTTTCTCTATCACACAGAGAATTAGTCAATGAAATGCGATCAAATAGGATGAGTAGAAACTGGATGACTGGACCGGATCAGGATCAATAGGAGGGGATCAGAATCGATAGAATGGGATCAGGATCAATAGGATGGAATCAGGATCAATAGGATGGAATCAGGATCAATAGGATGGAATCAGGATCAATAGGATGGAATCAGGATCAATAGGATGGAATCAGGATCGATAGAATGGGATCAGGATCTATAGAAGGGGATCAGAATCGATAGAATGGGATCAGGATCAATAGGATGGAATCAGGATCGATAGAATGGGATCAGGATCTATAGAAGGGGATCAGGATCGATAGAATGGGATAAGGATCTATAGGATGGGATCAGGATCTATAGGATGAAATCAGGATCGATAGAATGGGATCAGGATCAATAGAAGGGGATCAGGATCAATAGGATTGGATCAGGATCAATGGGATGGAATCAGGATCAATAGGATGGAATCAGAATCGATAGAATGGGATCAGGATCTATAGAAGGGGATCAGGATCGATAAAATGGGATCAGGATCAATAGGATTGGATCAGGATCTATAGGATGGAATCAGGATCGATAGAATGGGATCAGGATCTATAGGATGGGATCAGGATCTATAGGATGGAATCAGGATCGATAGAATGAGATCAGGATCGATAGAATGGGATCATGATCTATAGAAGGGGATCAGGATCAATAGGATGGAATCAGGATCAATAGGATGGAATCAGGATCGATAGAATGGGATCATGATCTATAGAAGGGGATCAGGATCAATAGGATGGGATCAGGATCAATAGGATGGAATCAGGATCGATAGAATGGGATCAGGATCTATAGAAGGGGATCAGGATCGATAGAATGGGATCAGGATCGATGGGATGGAATCAGGGTATATAGGATGAAATCAGGATCGATAGAATGGGATCAGGATCTATAGAAGGGGATCAGGATCAATAGGATGGGATCAGGATCAATAGGATGGAATCAGGATCAATAGGATGGAATCAGAATCGATAGAATGGGATCAGGATCTATAGAAGGGGATCAGGATCGATAGAATGGGATCAGGATCAATAGGATTGGATCAGGATCTATAGGATGGAATCAGGATCTATAGGATGAAATCAGGATCGATAGAATAGGATCAGGATCAATAGAAGGGAATCAGGATCAATAGGATGGAATCAGGATCGATAGAATGGGATCAGGATCGATAGGATGGGATCAGGATCTATAGGATGGGATCAGGATCAATAGGATGGGATCAGGATCGATAGGATGGGATCAGGATCTATAGAAGGGGATCAGGATCGATAGAATGGGATAAGGATCTATAGGATGGGATCAGGATCTATAGGATGAAATCAGGATCGATAGAATGGGATCAGGATCAATAGAAGGGGATCAGGATCAATAGGATTGGATCAGGATCAATGGGATGGAATCAGGATCAATAGGATGGAATCAGAACCGATAGAATGGGATCAGGATCTATAGAAGGGGATCAGGATCGATAGAATGGGATAAGGATCTATAGGATGGGATCAGGATCTATAGGATGAAATCAGGATCGATAGAATGGGATCAGGATCAATAGAAGGGAATCAGGATCAATAGGATGGAATCAGGATCGATAGAATGGGATCATGATCTATAGAAGGGGATCAGGATCAATAGGATGGGATCAGGATCAATAGGATGGAATCAGGATCGATAGAATGGGATCAGGATCTATAGAAGGGGATCAGGATCGATAGAATGGGATCAGGATCGATGGGATGGAATCAGGGTATATAGGATGGAATCAGGATCGATAGAATGGGATCAGGATCTATAGAAGGGGATCAGGATCAATAGGATGGGATCAGGATCGATAGAATGGGATCACGATCTATAGAAGGGGATCAGGATCAATAGGATGGGATCAGGATCGATAGAATGGGATCAGGATCGATAGGATGGGATCAGGATCTATAGGATGGGATCAGGATCAATAGGATGGGATCAGGATCTATAGGATGGGATCAGGATCAATAGGATGGGATCATGATCGATAGGATCGGATCAGGATCAATAGGATGGGATCAGGATCGATAGGATGGGATCAGGATCGATAGGATGGGATCAGGATCAATAGGATGGGATCAGGATCAATAGGATGGGATCTATAAATTGGGTGCAACAGAGAAATATTCAACTAAACCCCTGCTCTAAGGCTGGTGCTGGCGGTGACACATCGGACCAGGACCAGAACCCGCTGATCCAGGCGGTGCCTCAGCAGTCGGTGGAGTCACAGCAGCCGCAGTTGCAGTTCCGGCGCGCGGTGAACGGCCGCCTGCTGCAGCCGGACCCCGCCATCGGCAGGCCCGAGCGGTGGACCCCGAGCCTGGCGCCAAGGACTCCTGCCTCATCATGTTTCTGAATTGTCTTAAAGGCAATCGAAAGTACATGCTGATGAAGGAGAGGCTGCGACCAACTGGCCCGAATTCGGAGTCCAGAATCGATCGGGTATCGCGCTACATTTTCCCCGCTTCGTTTTTGGCGGTGAACATCGTGTACTGGCGGATCCTGCTCAGCGGCAACGAGTTCCATATGAGTCCTCACTGAGTCCCCTGCTGAGCTTCTGAGCTGTTCTAAACACCATGCGACAGCAATGCGAAATTAGACTTGCCCCCTAGCAACAGAGTTGCTTATTTTTGCTTTTGGCACCAAGCTAGATGCCTATCAAATAGCGCCAAGCTAGATGCCTATCAAATGGCGCCAAGCTAGATGCCTATCAAATGGCGCCAAGCTAGATGCCTATCAAATGGCGCCAAGCTAGATGCCTATCAAATGGCGCCAAGCTAGATGCCAATCAAATGGCGCCAAGCTAGATGCCTATCAAATGGCGCCAAGCTAGATGCCTATCAAATGGCGCCAAGCTATTGTAGATGCCTATCAAATGGCGCCAAGCTAGATGCCTATCAAATGGCGCCAAGCTAGATGCCTATCAAATGGCGCCAAGCTAGATGCCAATCAAATGGCGCCAAGCTAGATGCCTATCAAATGGCGCCAAGCTATTGTAGATGCCTATCAAATGGCGCCAAGCTATTGTAGATGCCTATCAAATGGCGCCAAGCTAGATGCCTATCAAATGGCGCCAAGCTAGATGCCTATCAAATGGCGCCAAGCTAGATGTCTATCAAATGGCGCCAAGCTAGATGTCTATCAAATGGCGCCAAGCTAGATGCCTATCAAATGGCGCCAAGCTATTGTAGATGCCTATCAAATGGCGCCAAGCTAGATGCCTATCAAATGGCGCCAAGCTATTGTAGATGCCTATCAAATGGCGCCAAGCTAGATGCCTATCAAATGGCGCCAAGCTTGATGCCAATCAAATGGCGCCAAGCTAGATGCCAATCAAATGGCGCCAAGCTAGATGCCTATCAAATGGCGCCAAGCTATTGTAGATGCCTATCAAATGGCGCCAAGCTTGATGCCAATCAAATGGCGCCAAGCTAGATGCCAATCAAATGGCGCCAAGCTAGATGCCTATCAAATGGCGCCAAGCTAGATGCCTATCAAATGGCGCCAAGCTATTGTAGATGCCTATCAAATGGCGCCAAGCTATTGTAGATGCCTATCAAATGGCGCCAAGCTAGATGCCTATCAAATGGCGCCAAGCTAGAAAAGCAATTGACTCACAACATAAGTATATTAGATTTATAGTAATTCGTACATCTATCTGATATATTCATTAGTATAATGCAGTTGTAAAGGGGGATCAGCGAAATCCATATATGCTTGTTTTATGAGCCACTCGAGACAGAGATTTTTTCAAAAAAATTTATATTTGTACTTGATTCCATAACGAGAAACTGCTCATACTGAGCTGGAAATGGGAAGAAGGGTAGAAATAGAGAGGAAGCTCCATCACCCTTGTCTGGGTCCCCCTTTAATCAATCCAGCAATTCACATTTGCTCGCCAAACCCCCTCAGCGAGGCTCTTAACTCGGATTTTCAAGTGGGATTCGCTGGGGGATTGAAAATGGCCGAGCAGTGGGGATTTGTAAATCCCTGTATTTTGCGAGTCCATTTCTAAAATGGCTTTTTAACTTTTTTCTCCTTTACGTAAAAAAGTAAATTTCTTAGAAAAAGACTATACGATTTTAACAAAGCAACTCTTTCATCGCAGTGTCCTTCGTGTTTTACTTATTTAGCGACCTCGGCTGTTGATGAACTTCACTGACGGAAAGGACAAAAAAGTACATTCATCTACCTTCAGTGGATTGCTAATCTAGCGATCATCTGTAATCGATTACTAACCTTGCCTGAGCGAATGAAGGAATAGAATGGAAGGAATAGAATGGATTGCTAATCTAGCCTACACGAATGAAGGAATAGAATGGATTGCTAATCTAACCCACATGATAAAGGAATAGAATGGATTGCTAATCTAGCCAACATGATAAAGGAATAGAATGGATTGCTAATCTAGCCTACACGAATGAAGGAATAGAATGGATTGCTAATCTAACCCACATGGATGAAGGAATAGAATGGATTGCTAATCTAACCCACATGGATGAAAGAATAGAATGAATTGCTAATCTAACCCACATGGATGAAGGAATAGAATGGATTGCTAATCTACATGAATGAAAGAATAGAATGGATTGCTAATCTAGCCTACATGGATGAAGGATTAGAATGGATTGCTAATCTACATGAATGAAAGAATAGAATGGATTGCTAATCTAGCCTACATGGATGAAGGATTAGAATGGATTGCTAACCCACATGGATGAAGGAATAGAATGGATTGCTAATCTAACCCACATGGATGAAGGAATAGAATGGATTGCTAATCTAGCCAACATGGATGAAGGATTAGAATGGATTGCTAATCTAGCCTACATGGATGAAGGATTAGAATGGATTGCTAACCCACATGGATGAAGGAATAGAATGGATTGCTAATCTAACCCACATGGATGAAGGAATAGAATGGATTGCTAATCTAGCCAACATGGATGAAGGAACAGAATGGATTGCTAATCTAGCCAACATGGATGAAAGAATAGAATGGATTGCTAATCTAGCCAACATGGATGAAGGAACAGAATGGATTGCTAATCTAGCCAACATGGATGAAGGAACAGAATGGATTGCTAATCTAGCCAACATGGATGAAAGAATAGAATGGATTGCTAATCTAGCCAACATGGATGAAAGAATAGAATGGATTGCTAATCTAGCCAACATGGATGAAAGAATAGAATGGATTGCTAATCTAGCCAACATGGATGAAAGAATAGAATGGATTGCTAATCTAGCCAACATGGATGAAAGAATAGAATGGATTGCTAATCTAGCCAACATGGATGAAAGAATAGAATGGATTGCTAATCTAGCCAACATGGATGAAAGAATAGAATGGATTGCTAATCTAGCCAACATGGATGAAAGAATAGAATGGATTGCTAATCTAGCCAACATGGATGAAAGAATAGAATGGATTGCTAATCTAGCCTACACGAATGAAGGAACAGAATGGATTGCTAATCTAACCCACATGGATGAAGGAATAGAATGGATTGCTAATCTAGCCTACACGAATGAAGGAATAGAATGGATTGCTAATCTAACCCACATGGATGAAGGAATAGAATGGATTGCTAACCCACATGGATGAAGGAATAGGATGGATTGCTAATCTAGCCTACATGGATGAAGGAATAGAATGGATTGCTAATCTAGTCAACATCTGGATGCAAGAATATAATGAATTGCAAGTCTAATTAAAAAATAGTAAAATGTGATGCAGGTGCTTTGCCCAATGGGTTTGGGGCAGGGGGATTTCTTCCCATTTGAGCAGAAAAGGCGAGGTTCTCAGTCCACTTCAACACGCGCTTAGAAATTTAGCAAAACTTTGATTGACACCTGCTTCAGCCTAGCAGGCAGTGCAGCGGTGGCTCTTGTATCAACGGAATCGTCACCTGAAACTGGATTATGAAGTTTTCACTAACTTAGCACGATGGGAATGAGACTCTCAGTATCTTGGGGCGCATTGGGAGTGGGAAAGAAGGCGGTGGCGGCTGCTCCAGGGTCCGGGCAAGCTGTTGGCAATCAGACAGCTTTCACGACATACTGAGATCGACCAGCTGAGGGGGGTGGCACGAGACTAGAAGGCGGAACGTGATTAGAATAATGAAGCTGTTTTTGCTGAGAGCTCGTGATAAATTTTGAGCTGCTGTGGAGCTCTTACTACTCGGAGTTTCGGGACTGAGTCTGTTTTTACTGGCTTGCAGAGCTCTGGACAGAACAGTGTCAGAGTTGAAGGAATAGAATGGATTGCTAATCTAGCTAACATCATGGATGAAGGAATAGAATGGATTGCTAATCTAGCCAACATCACTGATGAAGGATTAAAATGGATTGCTAATCTAGCCAACATCACTGATGAAGGAACAGAATGGATTGCTAATCTAGCCAACATCACTGATGAAGGAACAGAATGGATTGCTAATCTAGCCTACATGGATGAAGGAATAGAATGGATCGCTAATCTAGCCAACATCACTGATGAAGGATGGTCACTCTAGCAGACGGCTCCACTATAACAGTACAGTCACGTGCACTGTATGGCGCTACTAGTTGGCAGGGCTGCTGCAGAATTTCATTTAGGCATAAATTGAATCATAAAATTGGGCAAATTATTGTTTCATCCCAATCATCCACTTTGCATCAGGCCGCAGAATAAAAGATGGAGGGCCCGGATCTCACATGAATTCCAGCGGGCACCGGCCTAATGCGATTTGCTTGTCCCGACAAGGGCGATAAGGAGAGATGGGGAGGAGAGAATGGGTTCCCTGGAGTCTACTGGAGGCCGCTGTGAATTCCCTCATTTTTGCTGTATTTTTTATTCTGAAAATTTGACGCTAAATTATGCTCCGACTTAGTGAAGGGTACGTCTTGGAGTCACTAATGGGATCGCTGATGACGTTAGGATCACAGATGGGATCAATGATAGGATTGTGATGGGATCAATGATAGGATTGTGATGGGATCAATGATAGGATTGTGATGGGATCAATGATAGGATTGTGATGGGATCAATGACAGGATTGTGATGGGATCAATGACAGGATTGTGATGGGATCAATGATAGGATTGTGATGGGATCAATGATAGGATTGTGATGGGATCAATGACAGGATTGTGATGGGATCAATGACAGGATTGTGATGGGATCAATGATAGGATTGTGATGGGATCAATGACAGGATTGTGATGGGATCAATGATAGGATTGTGATGGGATCAATGACAGGATTGTGATAGGATCAATGATAGGATTGTGATGGGATCAATGATAGGATTGTGATGGGATCAATGATAGGATTGTGATGGGATCAATGACAGGATTGTGATAGGATCAATGACAGGATTGTGATGGGATCAATGATAGGATTGTGATGGGATCAATGACAGGATTGTGATGGGATCAATGACAGGATTGTGATGGGATCAATGATAGGATTGTGATGGGATCAATGACAGGATTGTGATGGGATCAATGACAGGATTGTGATGGGATCAATGATAGGATTGTGATGGGATCAATGACAGGATTGTGATAGGATCAATGATAGGATTGTGATGGGATCAATGATAGGATTGTGATGGGATCAATGATAGGATTGTGATGGGATCAATGACAGGATTGTGATGGGATCAATGATAGGATTGTGATGGGATCAATGACAGAATTGTGATTAGATCAATGACAGGATTGTGATGGGATCAATGACAGGATTGTGATGGGATCAATGATAGGATTGTGATGGGATCAATGACAGGATTGTGATGGGATCAATGACAAGATTGTGATGGGATCAATGACAGGATTGTGATGGGATCAATGACAAGATTGTGATGGGATCAATGACAGGATTGTGATAGGATCAATGACAGGATTGTGATGGGATCAATGATATTATTACCAGTTAGTTCACTTAGTCAGTAGTACTGGAGCACAATGTCTGGAACAGGTTAGTTGTTGGAGACCGATATGTATGGAAAATTAGGTTTCGAAGGCGTAGTTTGGTTAGAATTTAAGTCATTGTCATCTATCCAAATATTTTTATTATAAAAAACGATCGAGACACGCCATCGTCTTTGAAAAAGTTTTCGTTTGAAGTTTCTCGGCCCCTCCATGATTAGCAAAACCGGGCTGATTGACAGCTGCAGTCTGTGCAGTCTGTTCAGCTCAGCCGCTCGGCTGCTGAAATTTGATCCCGAGCATCCTCAAGGCACAGGGGCTTATATGGAAAGGTATTGCAAATCACCAGGGCCTTTGACACACCTGAGGGTGCTTATGAGCGTGGGAAGGGTCGCAGTAGATATATATATAAACAGACTCACTTCATCCTAGATAGACTAGATTAGCAATCCATTCATTTCCTTCTATCCATGATGTTGGCTAGATTAGCAATCCATTCAATCCTATGATCCATGATGTTGGCTGGATTAGCAATCCATTCTATTCCTTCTATCCGTGATGTTGGCTAGATTAGCAACCCATTCTATTCCTTCATCATTGATTTTTTGTCTAGATTACCAATCTATTCTATTCCTTCATCATAGACTTTTGTCTAGATTAGCAATCCATTCTATTCCTTCATCATAGACTTTTGTCTAGATTAGCAATCCATTCTATTCCTTCATCATTTATTTTTTGTCTAGATTAGCAATCCATTCTATAGATTTTTTGTCTAGATTAGCAATCCATGCTAATCCTTCATCATGGATGGTTCTGGCTAGATTAGCAATCCATTCTATTCCTTCATCATGGATGGTTTTGGTTAGATTAGCAATCCATTCTATTCCTTCATCATGGATGGTTTTGGTTAGATTAGCAATCCATTCTATTCCTTCTTCATGGAAGGTTTTGGCTAGATTAGCAATCCATTCTAATCCTTCATCATGGAAGGTTTTGGCTAGATTAGCAATCCATTCTAATCCTTCATCATGGATGGTTTTGGCTAGATTAGCAATCCATTCTAATCCTTCATCATGGATGGTTTTGGCTAGATTAGCAATCCATGCTAATCCTTGATCTGAGATCCATCATTGAGTCTGCAGCTGGCCAGAACTGTCCGAGATTTACATTTGCTCTGCCCCAAGCTCCGTCCCCCTCAGAATGCCACTCAATCACGCGAATCCCGCAAAACTGCAAATTACCGCATCGATAATCCCCCATCCCCAAATGAATCTGGCATGTCAGTCGGGCATTTCAGGCTCGCATTGGACGTTTTTCTCGCGGAGAGGAGCTTCCAATCTAGAATTTTATGCTGCGATGAAAAAAAGAAATTTGATGCTTTTTTCGAGGATTTTATGAGCACACGGAGCATTCGGCTTAAAGTCGGTCAAAACGAGGCAGAGTAGGCAGGAAAATCCAGCTTGAACAAAAAGTTTTTACTTAGGCCATAAACAGGCCAGTTTGAAACTGCTCCTTTCAAATTGAAGCTTTCTTACCCTTATTAGATCTCGGATATTGACAAACAAATATTAACTTAAAGAGGTTTGATTCCGTACTGAGATACATTTCCTCTTGCTTAAGTTGCATATCTATTCAAGTTTACATCACTCTGAGTGCATCAGATCAGAGTGCAGATAGATCAAACTGAAGATAGATCACACTGCAGATAGAGCACACTGCAGATAGATCACACTGCGGATAGATGACACTGCAGATAGATGACACTGCAGATAGATCACACTGCAGATAGATCACACTGCAGATAGATCACACTGCAGATAGATCACACTGCAGATAGATAATACTGCAGATAGATCACACTGCAGATAGATCACACTGCAGATAGATCACACTGCAGATAGAACACACTGCAGATAGTTCACACTGCAGATAGATCACACTGCAGATAGATCACACTGCAGATAGATCACACTGCAGATAGATCACACTGCAGATAGATCACACTGCAGATAGATCACACTGCAGATAGATCATACTGCAGATAGATCACACTGCAGATAGATCACACTGCAGATAGATCACACTGCGGATAGATCACACTGCAGATAGAACACACTGCAGATAGATCACACTGCAGATAGATCACACTGCAGATAGATCACACTGCAGATAGATCACACTGCAGATAGATCACACTGCAGATAGATCACACTGCAGATAGATCACACTGCAGATAGATCACACTGCAGATAGATCACACTGCAGGTAGATCACACTACAGATAGATCACACTGCAGATAGATCACACTGCAGATAGATCACACTGCAGATAGATCACACTGCAGATAGATCACACTGCAGATAGATCACACTGCAGATAGATCACACTGCAGATAGATCACACTGCAGATAGATCACACTGCAGATAGATCACACTGCAGATAGATCACACTGCAGATAGATCACACTGCAGATAGATCACACTGCAGATAGATCACACTGCAGATAGATCATACTGCAGATAGATCACACTGCAGATAGATCACACTGCAGATAGATCACACTGCAGATAGATCACACTGCAGATAGATCACACTGCAGATAGATCACACTGCAGATAGATCACACTGCAGATAGATCACACTGCAGATAGATCACACTGCAGATAGATCACACTGCAGATAGATCACACTGCAGATAGATCACACTGCAGATAGATCACACTGCAGATAGATCACACTGCAGATAGATCACACTGCAGATAGATCACACTGCAGATAGATCACACTGCAGATAGATCATACTGCAGATAGATCACACTGCAGATAGATCACACTGCAGATAGATCATACTGCAGATAGATCACACTGCAGATAGATCACACTGCAGATAGATCACACTGCAGATAGATCACACTGCAGATAGATCACACTGCAGATATATCACACTGCAGATAGATCACACTGCAGATAGATCACACTGCAGATAGATCATACTGCAGATAGATCACACTGCAGATAGATCACACTGCAGATAGATCACACTGCAGATAGATCACACTGCAGATAGATCACACTGCAGATAGATCACACTGCAGATAGATCACACTGCAGATAGATCACACTGCAGATAGATCACACTGCAGATAGATCACACTGCAGATAGATCACACTGCAGATAGATCACACTGCAGATAGATCACACTGCAGATAGATCACACTGCAGATAGATCACACTGCAGATAGATCACACTGCAGATAGATCACACTGCAGATAGATCACACTGCAGATAGATCACACTGCAGATATATCACACTGCAGATATATCACACTGCAGATAGATCACACTGCAGATAGATCACACTGCAGATAGATCATACTGCACGCCACCCCATCAGCACTATACTCAGCTCTGCTCTGTCGTGCATCACCCAAGCTTGCCTTCTCCCGATCCCAAAGCCCCAGCCCGCCACAGAAAAGCCAATTTTCCCAAGTGGCTCTGTCACACGGAATAAAAGGTCGCCTCGGTGTCACTTTGAGTTATCGAGCTCATTCTGCACTCTGTCGCGTTTGCCTTTGTAGTTGAAGCCTCGGCCAACTGTCCAGGCTTGATGAAGAAGGGCAGGAGGCCTTGGAGAGATATATTCCGCCCCTCATCAACTGGGATCTGAGATCCAAGAGGGGGAGGGACTTCCTTCCGCTTCGCTGGGCCTCGGCCTCTCTTTGCTGCTCCGGCTCGACTGGCCTGGCTTCGACAGGAGGTGCGGTGCGTCAGAGGCGAACTGATCAGGCTGAGAAATTTTTGTACCAGATGTTCGAATCAATTTACCTTGGAGAGTGAAATGGAGAGGTGCCTTGTGGGAATAGACTGGTTACTACTGGGACAGTTCCTGAGCTGCACCAAGAAGCGTCGGTTGAGGCGGCTGGTCAGACAGATCTACAGCGCTGGACTTGAGTCTTTGAAGCCTGTCTTTATAGCCTAGTGAATGTCTCCACCTGCTCTCTCCCTCCACTCTGCTCCTCCGCTCTCTCCCTCCGCTCTCTCCCTCTCCCTCCACTCTGTTCCTCCGCTCTCTCCCTCTCCCTCCACTTTGTTCCTCCGCTCTCTCCCTCTCCCTCCACTCTATTCCTCCGCTCTCTCCCTCCGCTCTCTCCCTCTCCCTCCACTCTGTTCCTCCGCTCTCTCCCTCCGCCCTCTCCCTCTCCCTCCACTCTGTTCCTCCGCTCTCTCCCTCTCCCTCTCTCCCTCTCCCTCCACTCTGTTCCTCCGCTATCTCCTACCACTTTCTCCCTCTCCATCCGCTCCCCCTCCCTCCGCTCTCTCCCTCTCCATCCGTTTACCCTCCCTCCGCTCTCTCCCTCTCCATCCGCTCCCCCTCTCCGCTCTCTCCCTCTCCATCCGCTCCCCCTCCCTCCGCTCTCTCCCTCTCCCTGCGCTCTCTTACTCTCCCTCTAACGAACTCTTACCTTTCGCCTTTCGGATTCGTGTTTCTTTTTCTTTTCCTTTTTTTCAACAAAAAACACAATTTTTTAATCTTCTGGCCACCGAATCGAATGTCGCATTTGCCAAAAACCGTGTCGCTGCCAGTTCTTGAGAAAAGCTGGTCGCTCGCCCAATCTCAGCCCCTAAGTTGCGCCTTGTCTCGCACTCTGCAACCCCCCCATCCTGTTCCCTCCTGGTCTCCTCATGCAGCGCCCGCCGAAGCCAAAGCATCCCTGGCCGGATTATAAGCTTTAAGCTGCTGAGACAGATGGGGACAGCGAGAGTTGGGGTGAGGGTGCCGCGACAAGCTCTGTTGATGAATAAAAAACAGAATCGGAAATTCGGGAATGAGGAAATGTACTCTAATCTAAGGCAATGTGCTGCTGCAAGATGCAGCTGGGAACAAGAGGCTGACAGGACAGGGGAACTCGACAATTAATTTCCTATTCTAGAAGGCTTCGGCCTATACGTGTACCCGTGGCGGCCTATGCGTGTACCCGTGGCGGCCTATACGTGTACCCGTGGTGGCCTATACGTGTACCCGTGGTGGCCTATACGTGTACCCGTGGCGGCCTATACGTGTACCCGTGGTGGCCTATACGTGTACCCGTGGCGGCCTATACGTGTACCCGTGGTGGCCTATACGTGTACCCGTGGTGGCCTATACGTGTACCCGTGGTGGCCTATACGTGTACCCGTGGTGGCCTATACGTGTACCCGTGTTGCAGTGACCAGCGCTGGGACATGCAAGCGCGCCAATTCTTAGTCATTTCTCAGTTCACCTTCACTCGTCTTTGTTTACTCTGCTTTCTCTCTATCTCTGTCTAGTTCAGTCTTGTTATTCTCTCTCTCTCCCTCGCTGCTTTCTGATTGGCTGTTGAATCTCGCCTTCAGTAATCTTAAAAATATTTCGTTCATTCATTAATTCATTCAATTATTAGTAAGGAAAAACAGAGTTGTTTATTTGTGCATTTTATTAATATAACCGTCAAAACTGATGACAATACGCCTCTTGCTGGGTGGCCAAAAAACTTTTAATTTATTTGGAATATGAATTTAAAACACAGCTCGCTATTCAGATCTCTGTTCTCAGCTTGTTTTCTGCTTCGTTCTCCGCTCTCTCCCTCCGCTCTCTCCCTCCGCTCTCTCCCTCCGCTCTCTCCCTCCGCTCTCTCCCTCCGCTCTCTCCCTCCGCTCTCTCCCTCCGCTCTCTCCCTCCGCTCTCTCCCTCCGCTCTCTCCCTCCGCTCTCTCCCTCCGCTCTCTCCCTCCGCTCTCTCCCTCCGCTCTCTCCTCCGCTCTCTCCCTCCGCTCTCTCCCTCCGCTCTCTCCCTCCGCTCTCTCCCTCCGCTCTCTCCCTCCGCTCTCTCCCTCCGCTCTCTCCCTCCGCTCTCTCCCTCCGCTCTCTCCCTCCACACTCTCCCTCCGTTCTCTCCTCTCTTCTTCCGCTCTCTCCTCTCTCATTCTGCTCTCTCTTCTCTCCCTCCGCTTTGTCCCCTCTCTTTTCCTCTCTCTGTCCTCTCCTCCTACCAGTTAAATGAATAAGAAACGGGACTAAATGAACAAAGTGCGGCGTCTATCAGAAAACGGCCATATGAACGCGATCTGTACGTAGTTATTCTATGGCAAAGGCTGCCCTTCGAAGAGAATTTCCAAACCTGACCTGAAGCCTCGACAAGACGGGCACCCAACTCACCAATTGGGCCATGCATTTGTATTAAAATCCATAATTATTTGCATGCCCGTATTACTCTAATACAAGTTCACGGATCCTCGCTTCCCCTACTGGGCCACCTGCTGCTGTTGCTGCTGTTGCAGTCTCGGCTGCGGCACATTGTCCTCGTGCCCAAATATGTCCCCCAGCTGCCTCCTGTAGTCCTCAATGTTGCGCCGCATCACCTCCAGGCAGGGGCCCAGCAGCCGTTCAAAGTCGGTCACGTGCAGCACGCAGACCTTCGTTGGCCCGACGGCGTAGCAGCTGGCGGCCCGCGGCTGCTTGGTGATGAGCGCCAGCTCGCCAAAGTAGTCGCCCTTGCCCAGCTGGTTCACCTGCGTCTCCAGGCCGTTGTCGGCACCGCGCCGCATCACCTTGACGCCGCCCTCCTCGATGAAGAACATCTCGTTGCCGACGTCGCCCTGCATCAGGATCGGCGCCCCGTCGCTGAACTCCCGTTCGCGAATGGCGTCGGCGACGTTCTGACGCTCGTACTGCGTCAGTTCGGCCAGCAACGGCACCGCGGCCAGGAAGGCCTCGTACTTCTGCCGTGCCGAAACGCCGCTGTCAGCACCCGACGCTGGAAGGTCTCCATGTCCAGCGACCACAGCACGCCGTCGGTTCTAGCCACGATGGTGGCGGCCCGTGGGCAGTAGTACATCAGGGCCAGCTCCCCGAAGGATCCCTCATTATTGTATGTCAGCACGTGCCGCCGCCCGCCCTCAGCGTTTTTGTCGTCAACGAACGCGTCGAAAACTCCGCGCTCGACCACGTAGAAATTGTCGCCATCCTGGTGCTGCTGGATGACCGTCTCGCCCGCCCGAACCGGTGCCTCCTGCATGGCATCGATCACGTGACCCAGGCTGGCGCGGTCCAGGCTGCGGAACAGCAGGATGTGCTTCACGGCCTCTGCCAGCCGGCGCCGCTGCTCATCGCTCTTCGGCACCAGCTTCCGCTGGCCCTCGTCCTCGTGGTGCAGCTCCGGGTCGAAGGAGGGCGCAGCCACGCTGACCCGGCGGGCCCCGGCGCCCCCGCCGCCGCCGGCTCCGCTGACGCCGGACCAGGCGGAGTCCACCGCGTCCTCGTCGTCCGCGTCGCTGTTGTTCGCTGACGCCGCCTCCGCAGTTCTGGACGTCGCAGCGGCACCGTCGGGCGGCTTGGCGGCAGCCGCGGCCTCGAGCTGGCGGAAGTAGGCGGAGGCGAAGGTCACCAGGTTGCCGGGCCTGGAGCGGAGCACGGCAACCGTGAAGTCCTGGAGCAGCTGCGGCAGGCCAGCTGGGATCTCGAACGACATGGCTGGCTGGGCCGAGTCGATGCGGGAAAAATTTTTCGTCAAATTTCAGACGTGGGGGGAGCCTTCCAAAGTATCTCGGGGCTTCCTGCTTTTCTCGCGGTCGCTTATTTAAAGATAAATTTGCTCTGTAGAGAGTGTGCTCTGCTGCCTGCTGAGCTCGGCTCTGCTGCACCGTCGGTGGCAGCTGCGGGGCCTGGGAAGACGGGGCGGCGGTGGCGGTGGGGGATGGGTTGATTTAGTCCAGCATCCTATGGCGCCCCATCGCTCAACTCCCCTGTCCTTTCTCTTGCTCTCGCTCCCAGCTCGATCGTGTCCCACCCCCGCATCCGGCTCATCCCGCTCCATCCCTCTCTCTCTCCCTCTCTCTCGCTCGCGTCCCCAAGCGCAGCTCCGGGAGCGCCTCCTTCCTCAGCTTCTCTCGGGATGGATCGCAGGCAGGGGGGTTGGTGGGGATGCAGGATGGGAAGACGGGGATCTGGCTGGGGCTTGGCAGGATTTCGCAGCTCGCGTGTCCCCCGACCCCCACCCCCCCCACTGTCGCTGAGTGGCCGCTGCATGCTGAGAAAATGTAGCCAGGCGAAGGTCCGGCAGATGCTGGCTGAGGCGCTGTCGAGATGAGGCCTCTCGAATAGGAGGCTGGGAGAGACAGGTAGCAAGCCCGAGGTAGCTACGAGTAGAGTTGAGCAGAGTAAAGAGAGAAGAGAAACAGAGCCGAGGATCCCGTCTTTCGTTGAGCTGCCCTTCCCGGAAGCTGGCGTGCCTCATCTCATATCCGATCGCTCAAGGCAGCCCCTGTGGAGCCACACGATGAGCAGAACTTTTTATTAGCCCCACCTCCCAGCACCTCAGCTGCAGTGTTTGCCCGGGACTGAGGCAAACACACTGCCAACTGCACAAGGCTTCCCGATTTGCCATTTTCCTGCCTGGTCATTAAATTCAATAAAATGACCGTCCCTGGCTGTACGAGTAGCACTCAAAATTCTGACACGCAAGTCATTTTTATTAATGAGAACGTGTCGCAAATTAATTTTTTATTCATTGTCGCGCCATAGACTATTGGAAGTAGGAAATTTAAGACCTTGAGATTCACCTCTACAACTCTTAGTTGTAAAGCGGGGAGGAGATGCGGGAGGGAGGATGCGGGAGGCACTGGAGAATCGGTTGTCATGACTACCAAGTTGGTGTGAGCCGCTAGTCTGAGCTGTGCGAGCCGGAGCGCCAAAAATAGAGCGCCATTTCCCGCGCCATTTCCCGTGTTGCAAGGCGGGTCGGGCTGAGCTGGGGAGGCCGCCCGGCAAGCCGGCAAAGTGCAGCAGAAGTGCGCAGACGGTCCGGCCGGCAGTATTGATAGTTTGATATTGAAGTCATTTCATTTCACACAGTTTGCCCAAGGGCAGACAGTTCGAATATTAGCTGTATGTACATACAGTAGGAAAAATTCGGTAATTTGACACCGATTCTAAGAGACCATTGGCCGAGAAAAGAAGTGAGACGGTGATGAGTAGCCCAAAAATGAGAGTTGTGCACAGGGAGAGAACACGGCGCTGGAGCATTAGTGAGGCAGTAAAAACGGCAGCTACTCAGCTAGTAACGGCAAAGAGCGGCCACTTCGCCTTACTCTCTCTCTCTCTAACTACTCATGCTTTCTCTGTCCCAGCCCAGCGGAGTGTGCAGGGGGGAGGCAGTGTGCAGCAGCTCCGCCCTGTGCGAGGTAGAGGCGCCAGCGCAGCCTCTTGTCGTCTCAAACGCCTTTTCAACATCGCCATCAGAACTCAGCTCTGCGGCTGTCAAAACCAGCTTCTCTCTCTCTATGCAGAGTTTTGACACACAGCTGGGCGCAACTGAGCAGCTGGGCAGAGAGGGGGAGACGGCAGGGGGGTTGGCTGGTCGCCGGGGCGCTTTTTGAGCCTTTAAGAAAGGCTCTGGCGCAATGCGACGGTAGGGCAGATGAGCACAGAGAATCCAAGTGAGAGAGAGGAGAGAGCGGAAGAGACACCACTAAGCACCATTTCTCGTCTCAAGAATCTGCGCAGCACTCTCAGCCTCCGTCTCTTCCCATCGCGGCTGGCAACTACGCATTTTAAATCCCCCAGGCGAGGCCAATGGAGGTGCGAGCGCACAGGCCGGCCAGCCCGCAGTCCTGATCCCATCCATTATTTACCTCCCAGCTCAAAAACAACGCACAGTGGGAGAAAGGCAGTCGTTTACAACTACAGAAAACTTGTGCGCCTCTCTCTACCCTCTTGAAACAGGCCCCGGTGGTCAATTATTGAAGCAGCACCTCAGCCTTCCTATCTGTCGTCACTGGCAACCGGAGCCAGCCCTCCAGATTTAAACAGCACCGCACAGCCACAGAGCATCGCAATGTCGAGACTTCTGACGCCGGTGACCGAGTACACCAGCGAGTCGGGAAGCAGCCACACCTTGACGCCCAGTCTGCCGCCACCGGACCTGATGGAGGAGGCCCGCAGCCTCCTGGAGACCGGCAACCTGCACCGGTTCAAGTACCTGGTAGACGACAATCGAGCTGATTTCCGGTTCGGCCACGTGTACAGCGACGGCTTCTCGCTGCCGATCATCCTGGTCCAGAGCTACAAGAAGCTCGAGGCCACCCTCGGCAAGACCCAGGAGATGCCCATCGATGACTACTGCCAGTGCGTGCGCTGGCTGGCCAGGAAGGGCGCCAGCCTCGGCCACCAGGACAGCGCGGGCCGGACCCTGCTGCACTGGTGCATCCTCACGCAGACGCCCGTGTCGCTGCTGCAGGCCGCGCTAGACGCGGGCGCCAATCCGGCGCTGCAGGACGAGGAGGGTCAGTCGGCTGTGCATCTGGCCATCCGGATGGGCTGCGCCGAGAGCCTCGACGTCATCGCCAGGTCGGAACCGCACGGCCGGCAGGCGCTGGACGTCGCCTCGCGCCTCAGCGGCGCCACCCCGCTGATATACGCGGTGCAGATCGCCTCGTACGAGTTCGTGCACCAGTTGCTTGAGTTCGGCGTCCAGGTCAACACGCAGGAGGACAACAAATACCGCCGGACTGCGCTGCACTACGCGCTGTACGTCAACCGGACGGACATCTTCGAGTTGCTGCTGCGCAAGGGCGCCCGGCCTGACATTTGTCGACTACAAAGACAAG
>NIVC01005175.1:0-23646 GCA_002269645.1 Macrostomum lignano | reverse complement strand
TCGTATATTATAGCATAAGCAGCAACCCCCCTTATTTAGCTGCTTTTATTCGTTGGTTTCTTTCTATACTCTCGCTCTTTCTGGGCCGCCCAGTTGCTGAGAGCTGAGAGAGCGCGCGCTCGCGCCACTTAAAAGCGCTGATTGCTGCCTTTTGTGTTTCGTATATTCAACTGTTCCGGGGCGGAGTGGTGTGTAGAGTTTTGGCAGTTAAAATGGGAGTTTTTTTCATACTGCAGGCGCCTCAGAGAGGGTTACACAGAGCTGCTGTGAGCTAATAGCCTTTTGACAGAATGTAAAGTAGGGTCTAGCCAAAAATATGAAACCATCTCTTGCCAGGTTGCTTCGTACTACTACCAAGGACTTCTAGACTAACAGGACGTAAAACTCAAAGATCGTGCAATTTTTTGGAGGCCACGATTTCCTGGAAAAAATACACTGCGAAGATAGGAAAAAATCAGTTTTTCGTCACAAAATCTGTGATTGTATTTGATCTGGGCAGTGAAGACTACCATTCTTTTAATTTAACATGCACAATATGTTAATCTATTATATTTTCATATAGCTGTGTAGTGAAGTTTTCATTTTCATATTGTTTTCACTTTATTTCATAAGCCCAAAGTTGCAAACTCACAAGTGGCATTAGCCAAATATCAAATTCAAGAAAAGAAAAGCTATTCAAATTTGTAATATAATAATATTTTTAGCCTTTAAAATAAAAGTTATAAAAGGACTAATCAATGTTTTTTCTTATAGATACCTAGTAAAAATGGTTAGGGCCTATTTTTGTGATTAAGTCTATTCTTCTTAAATATATTAGTCCTAAATATAGGCTTGGCTTAAAAACTGATAATACAGCTTTCTCAAGCCTAGGTAACCAACCATATGAAACTATTTATTGGTAATCTATATATAATAAAAAATCTAAATATACTAATCTCTAAGTCATTGCCTAAATTTAATTACTTATTAGGCTAGATAGTGTAGTGATAGGTCTAGTTCTAGTAGGCCTAGGAATTAGTATAGTTACTAAACCTACAATAATAGCTTAAGACTAAGAGTACCTACATGCAATGTTTTTATACTTTATTTTAAAAAGAACAACACAAAAAGTTTGGCTAATGCCACTTGTGAGTTTGCAACTTTGGGCTTATGAAATAAAGTGAAAACAATATGAAAATGAAAACTTCACTACACAGCTATATGAAAATATAATAGAGTAACATATTGTGCATGTTAAATTAAAAGAATGGTAGTCTTCACTGCCCCAGATCAAATACAATCACAGATTTTGTGACGAAAAACTGATTTTTTCCTATCTTCGCAGTGTATTTTTTCCAGGAAATCGTGGCCTCCAAAAACTTGCACGATCTTTGAGTTTTACGTCCTGTTAGTCTAGAAGTCCTTGACTACTACTCGTATTAGTAGTTCGACAATAAAAAGTTTCTATATTGGCTAAAACTATATAGGTAGCTATGAATGTACAAGACCGTGAGACTATAATACCACTGCTGACGGGGGGCTCAAGGCCGAGAGGCCCCTATCGCAACCCCCAAGCCAAAAACAGAAAGGCGTTAGCCTTGGGGCTGCGCCCTCCCTCGTCAGCAGAGCATGTAGAAGAGCTTGCCAGACTCCCAGACAAATGCGCGTAGGTCACGGTGTTGATCACGGACGGACGTCGGTTTGGTCGGTAGTGAAATGTCTCCGGAAGAAGCCATGACCGGTAGTGACCATGTACATGTACTTGTACATCTCTGAGGTCTGCATTTTTACGTCCTTTCCAGTTTATGACAGGCATTGCTATTCGTGTTTGCCAATGTTCGGAGCAGTTGTTCGATCCAGTGCAACTGGTGTTTAATGGATCCAAACTACATATATTTGTGAATGACCCGGTTGACTCTGAGGATTTCGGGCTATTGCTGCCTCGTTTGGCGAGTTGGTCCAGTACCACACTAATTAATTCGTTGCCAAGGATATTGCTCTGTCCTGGTGTCCAGACATTATCCTATATTTTCTGAAACAGTCTGAAACTGCATTATTTATTTTCATGACTTTCATGGTTGAAAGCGAAGCAGCTAGTACAAGACCGTCAGTGTACTATCACAAAACAAATGCAGAGGCATCCCGCTGAAATCCCGTACAGCAATCCGACCTCGGCGACGTCTGGCCGACGTTTTTCCAAGTTCTTTTGTCGGCTCTTAAATTACATTGTAGTGGTTGTACTTAGTGCTGCTTAGAGGTGGTCTGGAGATGGCCTGGTAGGTCTTGAAATCCCACCGCTGCCACCAATGAAGTATAGGTTGTTTAGTTGTTACCTTGCGGGTGCTCTCGCAGGTCTCCAGTAGAATCGCTGCCACCAGAGGAGTACTGCTGACGTTCTCGGGCTGTCTCGGGCGGCCGGGCAGACCTCTTAGCGCTTGGCGGTGACCTCTAGCTGGCGATTTCTTAGAATTGCTACTCGTAGCGTAGGTAGTGCTGCCACAAGCTTCACAGAGCCGAAGCCTTCGGTGAGGTGCTGAGCTCCACCTAACGGTGGAGGACTAGTCAGGCATTCCACGTACTACAGGAAAACTACGCGACTAGACCATGGGTCCACGGTGGCATGGACTCGACTAGTTATGGTTATCGTGGACCATAGCATGGTCTAGTCGCGTAGTTTTCCTGTACGAGTTGTAGTGGAATTCGAATGCCTGACGAGTCCGCGCAAATGGGCTGCAGACATGCAGCCAGAGGAGGCAGGGGTACGGTCCTGGCGCACGTGATGTCCATAAACACGAGCCCACACTCCAAGCCTAACATTATTAGTTGAGTGATTTTGGGGCACACTCCAAATTTGGAGGTGCCCACCAGAGAAAGAAACAGAGGCAGGCCAGACCAAGCTGTCTGGGCACTGCAAAACGGGAGCACGAGACAAAAGGGGCAAACGAGGACAAACCGACAGACAGACAACCGGGCAAGGGACAGGCCAGGGGACAGGCGAGAAGGGACAGGCAACTGCCCAGCGGCAGACAGAAGCCTGGGGCGAGGGCGAGGGAAACAGCTGACTAGTGCGGCGCCTAACTAAACTATAGCGACTCACTATACAACATGTACTGTATGAATCTAGCGGTTGTTTTGGTTTGGGGTTAAACGGTTTTCTGCGATCACGTACAACTGCAGTAGAAATACATTACATGATGTACATCTATGATCTATTTAACTATTTTCTTAGAAATGAGCTGGAGAAAGGTAAAGGAACGTATATTTTTTGCAATAATCGCCAGTGTATTCACAGTAGCTTGCTCTCGAGAAATCGGATTTTTCCAGCACAGATTATATTTGATCCCTACCGATTAGCAGTCTATACAAAACTCCCTTCAGCGCTATGCTTTCTATAGAGCATGCTTATTTCACTAGCGATTTGCCAAATATATGCTCCATTCTACTTCCAGCCTCCAGCTCTTTTATCAGAAAATCTAGTGTATAATAGTAGAGGGTTATTCTATTCAGTTGTCAGCTTCTTTAATTAATAATAATAACCGCAAAACATCGATTATTAATTTCCGTTTCAATTCATATTATTCCCGAATACGCTCCGTTTAACGATGATCAACAATAGCGATGGTTGTGTTTTATTTTAATGGTTTTATTACTAGCGATTCGGCTTGATTTTATCTTATGCTTTTATCGACTATAACTAAATCACAGCATCTAAGTACAAAAAAGCCGAAGAAGATTGAAAAATACATTTAATAAGGTTTTTAGTGCGTTATATTTTTAGTCTACAGATTAAGCTAGTTTTTTTACAGATATTTATATTTTACTAGGTTTAACTTTTTAATAAAATTAAACGGTGTCATATTTTTAAAGTAACCTTAAAATTATACATATATTGATAAAGAAGTAGTCATGACAGCGTCGTTTGTTAGCAGTAGCGAATAGCATCCGAAAGTTCCCTAATCACTGTTCCATCTTAAATTTAAAATTAGGTTGCAAAATCGCACCCAAAAATCAGAAGAGTGGTAAATCAAATAAGTTGAAATAACAAAAAAAGCAGTTAACAACCTGTAAGTGTAATTTTTCTGTAGGGCCTAGGCCTAGCTAGGCCCCAAAATCACTCAACTAATTATGTTAGGCTTGGCCATAGCCAAAATTCATGAATGGGCTCATTAGGCTATCCTCGCTCATATAAACGCATAATATGCCCTAGTCACTATTAAGCCTTAAGCCTAGCGAATGCCTTTTTACAAAATTGGTCTAGAATCATCATAGCTTATAGGCCTGGTTAGAAAGTCAAGAAAGGTGGCGCAGGTGTGCTGGAATAAATTTTAGAGGGACAATCTTTGCCTCACCTCTGTGCCGTATGTGTGCCATATGTGCTAGTTGGGCAGCTTGGTATATTAGAATGCACAAACCCAACTTGAATGGGTAATGGCTAGAGTTCTAGCACTGGAACCTGTTTTCTAATGGCTATGGATCTGGCAGTCTTCTGCAGGCAGTTTGAGTTATCTAATATATAATTAAGTCTTTGAACATTAGAAGTATCTTGTTTTGAATCTTATATTGAACAAAATCCTAATATCAACCACCCTTAAAAAAGTAAAGGCAAAAAAATAATAGGCCTATGTTTCTGCTATATTATACCTATAAATTGCATTACTAGAATACCTCTATGTATCTATCTATCCTATCTATCTATCTATCTATCTATCTATCTATCTATCTATCTATATTACTGGATCTATAGCCATTAAAAAATGGGTTCTGGTGCCAGAACTCTAGCCATTGCCACTTGAATATGCAGCTAGCTAGACTAGCAATGGGTGGATCATAAGCAATGAGCTTAGAGTACTATGTGCAGTGCCATAGGCTTAGGCCTATCTATTTTCTTTCCTTGAAGTACTTTACCATGGCGGCATGGCCTATTCCATATATTTTAATATTGTGAGATAAGGCTAAGCTTTGATGAGCAAGGCAAGCTACTTGATAATGACATCAAGCTTAGGTATGCAACTGGAGTGCTCTTTGTCTTCAAAGGATTCATCACCTAGTTTATAGGGCACCACTAGCAATCTACGCCCCCCGTTGGGAAGCCAAAGAAATGCAATACACATTTTTTTAATAAGCTACATGTATCCTTGAAATCTTAAAAAATCTCCTGTCAAACCTTGTAAGCCTTGACATGTCAGTTATCCCCCCCCACAAGCTTTAACATATCAACTTCCCCCCTTGACATCTCAGCAATGCCCCCAATAAGCCTTGGAAATCTAAAAATATCTGTCAACCTTCTAACCCTAACCCTAGCCTAACCCTAACCCTAACCCTAACCCTAACCCTAACCTAACCCTAAAGCATTGAAATTTCAGTAATTCTCCCTAAGAGTCATTATAGCACTACTACAGCATTATAGCGATTCCTTGCAAGCCTCAACATCGTAGGGATTCCCAAATGAATCTCTTAACTTCGACATGAAGCTTCTTTTATTTTTTACATTACGCTTTTTTATCAGCGATCCCTCCCCTGAGGAGGCATCAAATAATGTAATAAAAAGTTTTCAATAAACTACATGTAGCTTCTGACTTTAGCCTTGAAATCTCATTTATACCCCCGTGAGCCTTGACATCTCAGCTATTCCCCCGTAAGCCTTGACATGTCAGCAATGGCCCCCATAAACCTTGAAATCTAAAAAATCCCCTGTTAACCTTGAAACCCGATAAAATATAACCCTCAACCCACACCTGACCTAAACCTAACTTTAACCCAACCTAAAGCCTTGAAATCTCAGCAATTCTTCTCCCCTAAGCCTTAACATTTTAGTGATTCTTTCTTTAAGAATCACAGCACTATAACGATTTCCACCAAGCTTTGACATCGTAGCAATTCCCAAATGAATCTTTTAACTTCGACATGACTTTTCTTTTATGTATACATAGTGCTACTTTTATTTTTTACATGACTTTTCTTCTATCAGCGCCCCCCCGTGACGAGCCAACAAAGAATGCAATAAAAAAATGGAGTAAAGTACATGAACTTTGAAGTAGCTTCTGACTTTTGCTTTGACATCTCAGAAACCCCCCCCCCCCGTAATCTCAGTTATTCTCTGAGAGCCTTGACGTCTCAGTTTTTCTCCCCAGCACAGCATTATAGTTGCATTTAATTTTTACATGAACCCTTCATGTCTGACATGACGTTTCTTTTATTCTACCGTGACGCTTCTTAATTTTTTAAATGACACTTTCATTAGTTTTTAAATGAGGCTTCTATGATTTTTTCTACATGACGCTTCTATGATTTTTACATGACGCTTCTATGATTTTTTACATGACGCTTCTATGATTGTTTACATGACGCTTCTATGATTTTTACATGACGCTTCTATGATTGTTTACATGACGCTTCTATGATTTTTTACATGACGCTTCTATGATTGTTTACATGACGCTTCTATGATTTTTTACATGACGCTTCTATGATTGTTTACATGACGCTTCTATGATTTTTTACATGACGCTTCTATGATTTTTACATGACGCTTCTATTTTTTACATGACGCTTCTATGATTGTTTACATGACGCTTCTATGATTTTTACATGACGCTTCTATGATTTTTACATGACGCTTCTATGATTTTTACATGACGCTTCTATGATTTTTACATGACGCTTCTATGATTTTTACATGACGCTTCTATGATTTTTACATGACGCTTCTATGATTTTTACATGACGCTTCTATGATTTTTACATGACGCTTCTATGATTGTTTACATGACGCTTCTACGATTTTTACATGACGCTTCTATGATTTTTACATGACGCTTCTACGATTTTTATATGACGCTTCTATGATTTTTACATGACGCTTCTATGATTTTTACATGACGCTTCTATGATTGTTTACATGACGCTTCTATGATTTTTTACATGACGCTTCTATGATTGTTTACATGACGCTTCTATGATTTTTACATGACGCTTCTATGATTGTTTACATGACGCTTCTATGATTTTTACATGACGCTTCTATGATTGTTTACATGACGCTTCTATGATTTTTACATGACGCTTCTATGATTGTTTACATGACGCTTCTATGATTGTTTACATGACGCTTCTATGATTTTTTACATGACGCTTCTATGATTGTTTACATGACGCTTCTATGATTTTTACATGACGCTTCTATGATTTTTACATGACGCTTCTATGATTGTTTACATGACGCTTCTATGATTTTTACATGACGCTTCTATGATTGTTTACATGACGCTTCTATGATTTTTACATGACGCTTCTATGATTGTTTACATGACGCTTCTACGATTTTTTATGACGCTTCTATGATTTTTACATGACGCTTCTATGATTTTTACATGACGCTTCTATGATTTTTACATGACGCTTCTATGATTTTTACATGACGCTTCTATGATTTTTACATGACGCTTCTATGATTTTTACATGACGCTTCTATGATTGTTTACATGACGCTTCTATGATTTTTACATGACGCTTCTATGATTGTTTACATGACGCTTCTATGATTTTTACATGACGCTTCTATGATTGTTTACATGACGCTTCTATGATTTTTTACATGACGCTTCTATGATTTTTACATGACGCTTCTATGATTTTTACATGACGCTTCTATGATTTTTACATGACGCTTCTATGATTTTTACATGACGCTTCTATGATTTTTACATGACGCTTCTATGATTTTTACATGACGCTTCTATGATTTTTACATGACGCTTCTATGATTTTTACATGACGCTTCTATGATTTTTACATGACGCTTCTATGATTTTTACATGACGCTTCTATGATTTTTACATGACGCTTCTATGATTGTTTACATGACGCTTCTATGATTTTTACATGACGCTTCTATGATTGTTTACATGACGCTTCTATGATTTTTACATGACGCTTCTATGATTGTTTACATGACGCTTCTATGATTTTTACATGACGCTTCTATGATTTTTACATGACGCTTCTATGATTTTTTACATGACGCTTCTATGATTGTTTACATGACGCTTCTATGATTTTTACATGACGCTTCTATGATTGTTTACATGACGCTTCTATGATTTTTACATGACGCTTCTATGATTTTTACATGACGCTTCTATGATTTTTTACATGACGCTTCTATGATTTTTACATGACGCTTCTATGATTTTTACATGACGCTTCTATGATTGTTTACATGACGCTTCTATGATTTTTACATGACGCTTCTATGATTTTTACATGACGCTTCTATGATTTTTACATGACGCTTCTATGATTTTTACATGACGCTTCTATGATTTTTACATGACGCTTCTATGATTTTTACATGACGCTTCTATGATTGTTTACATGACGCTTCTATGATTGTTTACATGACGCTTCTATGATTTTTACATGACGCTTCTATGATTGTTTACATGACGCTTCTATGATTTTTACATGACGCTTCTATGATTGTTTACATGACGCTTCTATGATTTTTACATGACGCTTCTATGATTGTTTACATGACGCTTCTATGATTGTTTACATGACGCTTCTATGATTGTTTACATGACGCTTCTATGATTTTTACATGACGCTTCTATGATTGTTTACATGACGCTTCTATGATTTTTACATGACGCTTCTATGATTTTTACATGACGCTTCTATGATTGTTTACATGACGCTTGATTTTTTACATGACGCTTCTATGATTTTTACATGACGCTTCTATGATTTTTACATGACGCTTCTATGATTTTTACATGACGCTTCTATGATTGTTTACATGACGCTTCTATGATTGTTTACATGACGCTTCTATGATTTTTACATGACGCTTCTATGATTTTTTACATGACGCTTCTATGATTTTTACATGACGCTTCTATGATTTTTACATGACGCTTCTATGATTTTTACATGACGCTTCTATGATTTTTACATGACGCTTCTATGATTTTTACATGACGCTTCTATGATTGTTTACATGACGCTTCTATGATTGTTTACATGACGCTTCTATGATTGTTTACATGACGCTTCTATGATTGTTTACATGACGCTTCTATGATTTTTACATGACGCTTCTATGATTGTTTACATGACGCTTCTATGATTTTTACATGACGCTTCTATGATTTTTACATGACGCTTCTATGATTGTTTACATGACGCTTCTATGATTTTTACATGACGCTTCTATGATTTTTACATGACGCTTCTATGATTTTTACATGACGCTTCTATGATTTTTACATGACGCTTCTATGATTGTTTACATGACGCTTCTATGATTTTTACATGACGCTTCTATGATTTTTACATGACGCTTCTATGATTTTTACATGACGCTTCTATGATTTTTACATGACGCTTCTATGATTTTTACATGACGCTTCTATGATTTTTACATGACGCTTCTATGATTGTTTACATGACGCTTCTATGATTTTTACATGACGCTTCTATGATTGTTTACATGACGCTTCTATGATTTTTACATGACGCTTCTATGATTGTTTACATGACGCTTCTATGATTTTTACATGACGCTTCTATGATTGTTTACATGACGCTTCTATGATTTTTACATGACGCTTCTATGATTGTTTACATGACGCTTCTATGATTTTTACATGACGCTTCTATGATTGTTTACATGACGCTTCTATGATTTTTACATGACGCTTCTATGATTGTTTACATGACGCTTCTATGATTTTTACATGACGCTTCTATGATTTTTACATGACGCTTCTATGATTTTTACATGACGCTTCTATGATTTTTACATGACGCTTCTATGATTGTTTACATGACGCTTCTATGATTTTTACATGACGCTTCTATGATTGTTTACATGACGCTTCTATGATTTTTACATGACGCTTCTATGATTGTTTACATGACGCTTCTATGATTTTTACATGACGCTTCTATGATTTTTACATGACGCTTCTATGATTTTTTACATGACGCTTCTATGATTTTTACATGACGCTTCTATGATTGTTTACATGACGCTTCTATGATTTTTACATGACGCTTCTATGATTTTTACATGACGCTTCTATGATTTTTACATGACGCTTCTATGATTTTTACATGACGCTTCTATGATTTTTACATGACGCTTCTATGATTTTTACATGACGCTTCTATGATTTTTACATGACGCTTCTATGATTGTTTACATGACGCTTCTATGATTTTTACATGACGCTTCTATGATTTTTACATGACGCTTCTATGATTTTTACATGACGCTTCTATGATTTTTACATGACGCTTCTATGATTTTTACATGACGCTTCTATGATTGTTTACATGACGCTTCTATGATTTTTACATGACGCTTCTATGATTTTTACATGACGCTTCTATGATTTTTACATGACGCTTCTATGATTGTTTACATGACGCTTCTATGATTTTTACATGACGCTTCTATGATTGTTTACATGACGCTTCTATGATTTTTACATGACGCTTCTATGATTGTTTACATGACGCTTCTATGATTTTTACATGACGCTTCTATGATTGTTTACATGACGCTTCTATGATTTTTACATGACGCTTCTATGATTTTTACATGACGCTTCTATGATTTTTACATGACGCTTCTATGATTGTTTACATGACGCTTCTATGATTTTTACATGACGCTTCTATGATTTTTACATGACGCTTCTATGATTGTTTACATGACGCTTCTATGATTTTTACATGACGCTTCTATGATTTTTACATGACGCTTCTATGATTTTTACATGACGCTTCTATGATTGTTTACATGACGCTTCTATGATTTTTACATGACGCTTCTATGATTGTTTACATGACGCTTCTATGATTTTTTACATGACGCTTCTATGATTGTTTACATGACGCTTCTATGATTTTTACATGACGCTTCTATGATTGTTTACATGACGCTTCTATGATTTTTTACATGACGCTTCTATGATTTTTACATGACGCTTCTATGATTGTTTACATGACGCTTCTATGATTTTTACATGACGCTTCTATGATTTTTTACATGACGCTTCTATGATTTTTACATGACGCTTCTATGATTGTTTACATGACGCTTCTATGATTTTTACATGACGCTTCTATGATTTTTACATGACGCTTCTATGATTTTTACATGACGCTTCTATGATTGTTTACATGACGCTTCTATGATTTTTACATGACGCTTCTATGATTTTTACATGACGCTTCTATGATTTTTACATGACGCTTCTATGATTGTTTACATGACGCTTCTATGATTGTTTACATGACGCTTCTATGATTTTTACATGACGCTTCTATGATTTTTACATGACGCTTCTATGATTGTTTACATGACGCTTCTATGATTTTTTACATGACGCTTCTATGATTTTTACATGACGCTTCTATGATTTTTACATGACGCTTCTATGATTGTTTACATGACGCTTCTATGATTTTTACATGACGCTTCTATGATTTTTACATGACGCTTCTATGATTTTTACATGACGCTTCTATGATTGTTTACATGACGCTTCTATGATTGTTTACATGACGCTTCTATGATTTTTACATGACGCTTCTATGATTTTTACATGACGCTTCTATGATTGTTTACATGACGCTTCTATGATTGTTTACATGACGCTTCTATGATTTTTACATGACGCTTCTATGATTTTTACATGACGCTTCTATGATTGTTTACATGACGCTTCTATGATTTTTACATGACGCTTCTATGATTTTTACATGACGCTTCTATGATTTTTACATGACGCTTCTATGATTGTTTACATGACGCTTCTATGATTTTTACATGACGCTTCTATGATTGTTTACATGACGCTTCTATGATTGTTTACATGACGCTTCTATGATTGTTTTTTACATGACGCTTCTATGATTTTTACATGACGCTTCTATGATTTTTACATGACGCTTCTATGATTTTTACATGACGCTTCTATGATTTTTACATGACGCTTCTATGATTTTTACATGACGCTTCTATGATTTTTACATGACGCTTCTATGATTGTTTACATGACGCTTCTATGATTTTTACATGACGCTTCTATGATTTTTACATGACGCTTCTATGATTGTTTACATGACGCTTCTATGATTTTTACATGACGCTTCTATGATTTTTACATGACGCTTCTATGATTGTTTACATGACGCTTCTATGATTTTTACATGACGCTTCTATGATTTTTACATGACGCTTCTATGATTTTTACATGACGCTTCTATGATTTTTACATGACGCTTCTATGATTTTTACATGACGCTTCTATGATTTTTACATGACGCTTCTATGATTTTTACATGACGCTTCTATGATTGTTTACATGACGCTTCTATGATTGTTTACATGACGCTTCTATGATTTTTACATGACGCTTCTATGATTTTTACATGACGCTTCTATGATTGTTTACATGACGCTTCTATGATTTTTACATGACGCTTCTATGATTTTTACATGACGCTTCTATGATTGTTTACATGACGCTTCTATGATTGTTTACATGACGCTTCTATGATTTTTACATGACGCTTCTATGATTGTTTACATGACGCTTCTATGATTTTTACATGACGCTTCTATGATTTTTACATGACGCTTCTATGATTGTTTACATGACGCTTCTATGATTGTTTACATGACGCTTCTATGATTTTTACATGACGCTTCTATGATTGTTTACATGACGCTTCTATGATTTTTACATGACGCTTCTATGATTGTTTACATGACGCTTCTATGATTTTTACATGACGCTTCTATGATTGTTTACATGACGCTTCTATGATTGTTTACATGACGCTTCTATGATTTTTACATGACGCTTCTATGATTTTTACATGACGCTTCTATGATTTTTACATGACGCTTCTATGATTTTTACATGACGCTTCTATGATTTTTACATGACGCTTCTATGATTTTTACATGACGCTTCTATGATTGTTTACATGACGCTTCTATGATTGTTTACATGACGCTTCTATGATTTTTACATGACGCTTCTATGATTTTTACATGACGCTTCTATGATTGTTTACATGACGCTTCTATGATTTTTACATGACGCTTCTATGATTTTTACATGACGCTTCTATGATTTTTACATGACGCTTCTATGATTTTTACATGACGCTTCTATGATTGTTTACATGACGCTTCTATGATTTTTACATGACGCTTCTATGATTTTTACATGACGCTTCTATGATTGTTTACATGACGCTTCTATGATTTTTACATGACGCTTCTATGATTTTTACATGACGCTTCTATGATTTTTACATGACGCTTCTATGATTTTTACATGACGCTTCTATGATTTTTACATGACGCTTCTATGATTTTTACATGACGCTTCTATGATTTTTACATGACGCTTCTATGATTTTTACATGACGCTTCTATGATTGTTTACATGACGCTTCTATGATTGTTTACATGACGCTTCTATGATTTTTACATGACGCTTCTATGATTTTTACATGACGCTTCTATGATTTTTACATGACGCTTCTATGATTTTTACATGACGCTTCTATGATTTTTACATGACGCTTCTATGATTTTTACATGACGCTTCTATGATTTTTACATGACGCTTCTATGATTTTTACATGACGCTTCTATGATTGTTTACATGACGCTTCTATGATTTTTACATGACGCTTCTATGATTGTTTACATGACGCTTCTATGATTTTTACATGACGCTTCTATGATTTTTACATGACGCTTCTATGATTGTTTACATGACGCTTCTATGATTTTTACATGACGCTTCTATGATTTTTACATGACGCTTCTATGATTGTTTACATGACGCTTCTATGATTTTTACATGACGCTTCTATGATTTTTACATGACGCTTCTATGATTGTTTACATGACGCTTCTATGATTTTTACATGACGCTTCTATGATTGTTTACATGACGCTTCTATGATTGTTTACATGACGCTTCTATGATTGTTTACATGACGCTTCTATGATTGTTTACATGACGCTTCTATGATTTTTACATGACGCTTCTATGATTTTTTACATGACGCTTCTATGATTTTTACATGACGCTTCTATGATTGTTTACATGACGCTTCTATGATTGTTTACATGACGCTTCTATGATTTTTACATGACGCTTCTATGATTGTTTACATGACGCTTCTATGATTGTTTACATGACGCTTCTATGATTTTTACATGACGCTTCTATGATTTTTTACATGACGCTTCTATGATTTTTACATGACGCTTCTATGATTGTTTACATGACGCTTCTATGATTTTTACATGACGCTTCTATGATTTTTACATGACGCTTCTATGATTTTTACATGACGCTTCTATGATTGTTTACATGACGCTTCTATGATTGTTTACATGACGCTTCTATGATTTTTACATGACGCTTCTATGATTTTTACATGACGCTTCTATGATTTTTACATGACGCTTCTATGATTTTTACATGACGCTTCTATGATTTTTACATGACGCTTCTATGATTTTTACATGACGCTTCTATGATTGTTTACATGACGCTTCTATGATTTTTACATGACGCTTCTATGATTGTTTACATGACGCTTCTATGATTTTTACATGACGCTTCTATGATTTTTACATGACGCTTCTATGATTTTTACATGACGCTTCTATGATTGTTTACATGACGCTTCTATGATTGTTTACATGACGCTTCTATGATTGTTTACATGACGCTTCTATGATTTTTACATGACGCTTCTATGATTGTTTACATGACGCTTCTATGATTTTTACATGACGCTTCTATGATTGTTTACATGACGCTTCTATGATTTTTACATGACGCTTCTATGATTTTTACATGACGCTTCTATGATTTTTACATGACGCTTCTATGATTGTTTACATGACGCTTCTATGATTGTTTACATGACGCTTCTATGATTGTTTACATGACGCTTCTATGATTTTTACATGACGCTTCTATGATTTTTACATGACGCTTCTATGATTGTTTACATGACGCTTCTATGATTTTTACATGACGCTTCTATGATTTTTACATGACGCTTCTATGATTGTTTACATGACGCTTCTATGATTTTTACATGACGCTTCTATGATTTTTACATGACGCTTCTATGATTTTTACATGACGCTTCTATGATTGTTTACATGACGCTTCTATGATTTTTACATGACGCTTCTATGATTTTTACATGACGCTTCTATGATTTTTACATGACGCTTCTATGATTTTTACATGACGCTTCTATGATTGTTTACATGACGCTTCTATGATTGTTTACATGACGCTTCTATGATTTTTACATGACGCTTCTATGATTGTTTACATGACGCTTCTATGATTTTTACATGACGCTTCTATGATTGTTTACATGACGCTTCTATGATTTTTACATGACGCTTCTATGATTGTTTACATGACGCTTCTATGATTTTTACATGACGCTTCTATGATTGTTTACATGACGCTTCTATGATTTTTACATGACGCTTCTATGATTTTTACATGACGCTTCTATGATTGTTTACATGACGCTTCTATGATTGTTTACATGACGCTTCTATGATTGTTTACATGACGCTTCTATGATTGTTTACATGACGCTTCTATGATTTTTACATGACGCTTCTATGATTGTTTACATGACGCTTCTATGATTTTTACATGACGCTTCTATGATTTTTACATGACGCTTCTATGATTTTTACATGACGCTTCTATGATTGTTTACATGACGCTTCTATGATTTTTACATGACGCTTCTATGATTTTTACATGACGCTTCTATGATTGTTTACATGACGCTTCTATGATTTTTACATGACGCTTCTATGATTTTTTACATGACGCTTCTATGATTTTTACATGACGCTTCTATGATTTTTACATGACGCTTCTATGATTGTTTACATGACGCTTCTATGATTTTTACATGACGCTTCTATGATTTTTACATGACGCTTCTATGATTTTTACATGACGCTTCTATGATTGTTTACATGACGCTTCTATGATTGTTTACATGACGCTTCTATGATTTTTACATGACGCTTCTATGATTGTTTACATGACGCTTCTATGATTGTTTACATGACGCTTCTATGATTTTTACATGACGCTTCTATGATTGTTTACATGACGCTTCTATGATTTTTACATGACGCTTCTATGATTGTTTACATGACGCTTCTATGATTTTTACATGACGCTTCTATGATTGTTTACATGACGCTTCTATGATTTTTACATGACGCTTCTATGATTGTTTACATGACGCTTCTATGATTTTTACATGACGCTTCTATGATTGTTTACATGACGCTTCTATGATTTTTACATGACGCTTCTATGATTGTTTACATGACGCTTCTATGATTTTTACATGACGCTTCTATGATTGTTTACATGACGCTTCTATGATTTTTACATGACGCTTCTATGATTGTTTACATGACGCTTCTATGATTTTTACATGACGCTTCTATGATTTTTACATGACGCTTCTATGATTTTTACATGACGCTTCTATGATTGTTTACATGACGCTTCTATGATTGTTTACATGACGCTTCTATGATTGTTTACATGACGCTTCTATTTTTTACATGACGCTTCTATGATTTTTACATGACGCTTCTATGATTTTTACATGACGCTTCTATGATTGTTTACATGACGCTTCTATGATTTTTACATGACGCTTCTATGATTGTTTACATGACGCTTCTATGATTTTTACATGACGCTTCTATGATTGTTTACATGACGCTTCTATGATTTTTACATGACGCTTCTATGATTGTTTACATGACGCTTCTATGATTTTTACATGACGCTTCTATGATTTTTACATGACGCTTCTATGATTTTTACATGACGCTTCTATGATTGTTTACATGACGCTTCTATGATTTTTACATGACGCTTCTATGATTGTTTACATGACGCTTCTATGATTTTTACATGACGCTTCTATGATTTTTTACATGACGCTTCTATGATTTTTACATGACGCTTCTATGATTGTTTACATGACGCTTCTATGATTGTTTACATGACGCTTCTATGATTTTTACATGACGCTTCTATGATTTTTACATGACGCTTCTATGATTGTTTACATGACGCTTCTATGATTTTTACATGACGCTTCTATGATTGTTTACATGACGCTTCTATGATTTTTACATGACGCTTCTATGATTGTTTACATGACGCTTCTATGATTTTTACATGACGCTTCTATGATTGTTTACATGACGCTTCTATGATTTTTTACATGACGCTTCTATGATTGTTTACATGACGCTTCTATGATTTTTTACATGACGCTTCTATGATTGTTTACATGACGCTTCTATGATTTTTACATGACGCTTCTATGATTGTTTACATGACGCTTCTATGATTTTTACATGACGCTTCTATGATTTTTTACATGACGCTTCTATGATTGTTTACATGACGCTTCTATGATTTTTTACATGACGCTTCTATGATTTTTACATGACGCTTCTATGATTTTTTACATGACGCTTCTATGATTGTTTACATGACGCTTCTATGATTGTACATGACGCTTCTATGATTGTTTACATGACGCTTCTATGATTGTTTACATGACGCTTCTATGATTTTTTACATGACGCTTCTATGATTGTTTACATGACGCTTCTACGATTTTTACATGACGCTTCTATGATTTTTTACATGACGCTTCTATGATTTTTACATGACGCTTCTATGATTGTTTACATGACGCTTCTATGATTGTTACATGACGCTTCTATGATTTTTACATGACGCTTCTATGATTTTTTACATGACGCTTCTATGATTGTTTACATGACGCTTCTATGATTGTTTACATGACGCTTCTATGATTGTTTACATGACGCTTCTACGATTTTTATATGACGCTTCTTTTTAAAAAGTCTTTTAGTTTTCCTGACATTGAAAAGCTTTAATTAAAAAAATTATACTCAAATTCAAACCATCGAAAATTCAAACCATCGTCACTGCATTTAGCAGTTCAGTTTGTTCACCTTTAGGCTAGCTCTCATCGTTTTGATAACATCAACTTTTGCACTTATATAACTCAACACTTTTAAATCCAAGCATAGAGTAAATCACACGAAGCAGTTATGACATAATTAGTTTCTCAGTCAGTCAGTATCAGTTAACAATATGGTTACGCAATTTAAATCAAGTCTGGTGCTACGCTTCCACACTGCATTTTCAATTCAAGTCGGAGTTACAATTCAGTTATGATGCAATCTATTTCAGAGTCAGAATTCAACCAGTCAGTTTTTTCTCTAGCATTCTTACAATGCATTTCAAGTCAAAAAGTTTGCTTGACCTTTGCAAAAAAGCATGTTTTTCGAATATTTAATGCCTTTAGCATCGAGCAATTTCTTAGCCACGATGCATGTACCGTCACGGGAAAATTTCTGATCGAACAGTGCAAGTTCGAACAAAATCGGTCCAGCCATTTTTTCTCTAATCTATCACATATATATATATAGACATCACATTTTTAGTATATAGGACTAGCAATCTTCGCCCCCCGATGGGGGACATCTGGATAGAATCTCTGTTTTCTACAAGTAACAAAAGACAGCCAAAAATCCTTCAAAAAGACAACAGACAAACTGCTCAAATGAAGTGCATTGCAAAAAGAAATCATCCCAAGACTGCAAGCATCCCCCAGATAGCAAGCATCCCCTAGATAGAAGCATCCCCTAGATAGCAAGCATCCCAAGATGGCAAGCATCCCCAGATAGCAGCATCCCCCAGATTGCAAGCATCCCCCAGATAGCAAGCATCCCCAGATAGCAAGCATCCCAGATAGCAAGCATCCCCCAGATAGCAAGCATCCCCAGATAGCAAGCATCCCCAGATAGCAAGCATCCCCAGATAGCAAGCATCCCCCAGATAGCAAGCATCCCCCAGATAGCAAGCATCCCCCAGATAGCAAGCATCCCCAGATAGCAAGCATCCCCCAGATAGCAAGCATCCCCAGATAGCAAGCATCCCCAGATAGCAAGCATCCCCCAGATAGCAAGCATCCCAGATAGCAAGCATCCCCAGATAGCAAGCATCCCCAGATAGCAAGCATCCCCAGATAGCAAGCACCCCAGATAGCAAGCATCCCCCAGATAGCAAGCATCCCCAGATAGCAAGCATCCCCCAGATAGCAAGCATCCCCAGATAGCAAGCATCCCCAGATAGCAAGCATCCCCCAGATAGCAAGCATCCCCCAGATAGCAAGCATCCCCCAGATAGCAAGCATCCCCCAGATAGCAAGCATCCCCAGATAGCAAGCATCCCCCAGATAGCAAGCATCCCCCAGATAGCAAGCATCCCCAAGATAGCAAGCATCCCCAGATAGCAAGCATCACCCAGATAGCAAAGTCCCCCAGATTGCAAGCATCCCCAGATAGCAAGCATCCCCCAGATAGCAAGCATCCCCCAGATAGCAAGCATCCCCCAGATAGCAAGCATCCCCAAGATAGCAAGCATCCCCAAGATAGCAAGCATCCCCCAGATAGCAAGCATCCCAAGATAGCAAGCATCCCCCAGATAGCAAGCATCCCCCAGATAGCAAGCATCCCCAAGATAGCAAGCATCCCTCAGATAGCAAGCATCCCCCAGATAGCAAGCAACCCCCAGATAGCAAGCATCCCCCAGATAGCAAGCATCCCCCAGATAGCAAGCATCCCCCAGATAGCAAGCATCCCCCAGATAGCAAGCATCCCCCAGATAGCAAGCATCCCCCAGATAGCAAGCATCCCCAAGATAGCAAGCATCCCCCAGATAGCAAGCATCCCCCAGATTGCAAGCATCCCCCAGATAGCAAGCATCCCCAGATAGCAAGCATCCCCAGATAGCAAGCATCCCCAAGATAGCAAGCATCCCCAAGATAGCAAGCATCCCCAGATAGCAAGCATCCCCAAGATAGCAAGCATCCCCCAGATAGCAAGCATCCCCCAGATAGCAAGCATCCCCAAGATAGCAAGCATCCCTCAGATAGCAAGCAACCCCCAGATAGCAAGCATCCCCAGATAGCAAGCATCCCCCAGATAGCAAGCATCCCCCAGATAGCAAGCATCCCCCAGATAGCAAGCATCCCCCAGATAGCAAGCATCCCCAAGATAGATAGCATCCCCAAATAGCAAGCATCCACCAGACAATAAGTAGCTAGTGCGACAATTTCCTTAGCATTATAGCGGCTCCTTTAAAATTCGCTTACTTTTACGTTTGAAATTGTGTATCTTTTATGTTTAACAGGGTGGCTCTTTTATGTTCTACGCTCGTACATGGTAACTCTTTTATGTTTGATACGGTGGCTTTTCAATGTCTGACATAGTGGCTCTTCTATGTTTGACATGGGGGCTCTTCTATGTTTGACATGGGGGCTCTTCTATGTTTGACATGGGGCTCTTCTATGTTTGACAAAGTGGCTTTTTAATGTTTGACATGGTGGCTCTATTATGTTTGACATGGTGGCTCTTTAATGTTCGAAATGGTGGCTCTTTAATGTTCGAAATGGTGGCTCTTTTATGTTTGACATGGTAGCTCTTTTATGTTCGACATGGTGGCTCTTTAATGTTCGACATGGTGGCTCTTTTATGTTCGACATGGTGTCACTTCAATGTTTGACATGGAGTTACGTATATGTTTTACATGGTGGCTCTTTTATGTTCGACGTGGTGGCTCTTTAATGTTTGACATGGGGTCTCTTCAATGTTTGACATGGAGTTACGTATATGTTTGACATGGTGGCTCTTTAATGTTTTACATGGTGGCACTTTCATGTTTGACCTGGTGGCTCTTAAATGTTTGACATGGTGGCTCTTTAATGTTTGACATGGTGTCTCTTTAACGTTTGACATGGAGTCATGTATATGTTTGACATGGTGGCTCTTGATTGTTCGACATAGAGTCATGTATATGTTTGCCATGGTGGCTCTTTAATGTTAGACATGGTGGCTCTTTTATGTTTTGCATGGTGGCTCTTTTATGTTCGACATGGTGTCTCTTCAATGTTTGACATGGAGTCATGTATATGTTTGACATGGTGGCTCTTGTATTTTTAACACGTTGGCTCTTTAATGTTCGACATGGTGGCTCTTTAATGTCTAACATGGAGTCACGTATATGTTTGACATGGAGTCATGTATATGTCTGATATGGTAGCTCTTTAATGTTTTACATGGAGTCACCTATATGTTTCACATGGTGGCTATTTTATGTTTGACATGGTGGTTCTTAAATGTTCGACATGGTGGCTCTTTAATGTTTTACATGGTGGCACTTTCATGTTTGACCTGGTGGCTCTTTAATGTTTGACATGGTGGCTCTTTAATATTTGACATGGTGGCCCTTTTATGTTCGACATGGTGGCTCTTTAATGTTTGACATGGAGTCATGTATATGTTTGACCTGGTGTCTCTTTAATGTTTGACATGGTGGCTCTTTAATGTTTTATATGGTGGCACTTTCATGTTTGACCTGGTGGCTCTTTAATGTTTGACATGGTGGCTTTTTAATATTTGACATGGTGGCACTTTCATGTTTGACCTGGTGGGTCTTTAATGTTTGACATGGTACCTCTTTTATGTTCGACATGGTGGCTCTTTAATGTTTTACATGGTGGCTCTTTAATGTTTGACATGGTGACTCTTTTATGTTCTACATGGTGGCTCTTTTATGTTCGACATGGTGGCTCTTTAATGTTTGATAAGGTGGCTCTTTAATGTTTAAAATGGTGGCTCTTTAATTTTCGAAATGGTGGCTGTTTTATGTTTGACATCTGGCTCTTTAATGTTCGACATGGTGGCTCTTTAATGTTCTTAAATGGTGTCTGTTTTATGTTTGACATGGCGGCTCTTTAATGTTTGACATGGTAACTCTTTTAGGTTTGAAATGGTGTCTCTTTAATGTTTGACATGGTGGCTTTTTAATGTTTGAGTTGGTGGCTTTTTAATGTTCGACATGGTGGCTCTTTTAGGTTTGAAATGGTGGCTCTTTAATGTTTGACATTGTGGCTCTTTAATGTTCGACATGGTGGCTCTTTAATGTTTGACATGGTAACTCTTTTATGTTTGATATGGTGGCTCTTTTATGTTCGACATGGTGGCTCTTTAATGTTCGACATGGTGGCTCTTTTAGGTTTGAAATGTTGGCTCTTAAATGTTTGACATTGTGGCTCTTTAATGTTTGAAATGGTGGATCTTTAATGTTTAGAATTTTGTGTTTTTTAAGGTGTTTTAATAAAAAAACATTTTTCACTACTAAGATTCGAACCCAGGTCGCTACATTAGCATTCCAGTCTGTTTGCATCCGGCTATCTCTTTTCAATTGGAGAACATGAATTGTGGCCCTTATAATTCAATTCTTACAGCAAGTCAATTGAAGTAGAAAGTTGTGACATAATCAATTTCTCAGTCAGCCAGTATCAGTCTCAATTCAAGTTAGCAATATGGTTACGCAATTTAAATCAAGTCGTGTGTGCATTTCTTTGACACTGTTTTCAACTTGTTGTGATGCAATCTTTATCACGATCGTAATTCAGCCAGTCAGTTTTTTCTCTAGCATTCCTACAATGCATTTCAAGTCAAAAATTTGGCTTGACCTTTGCAAAAAAGCATGTTTTTCGAATATTTAATCCCTTTAACATTAAGCAATTTCTTAGCCAAGATGCATGTACCGTCCCAGGAAAATTTCTGATCGAATGGTGCAAGTTTGAAGAAAATCGGTTGAGCCAATTTTTCTGAAATCTATCGCATAGCTACAGACATTTCATTTTTAGTATATAGGATTTTACTATTAGCATACATGGCCAAATTTAGAATATTGCTTAGCTAATATGAATAAATTTTTACAAAAATTGTAGCTTTTGGGGTTGCAACAAAGATGGACCTTTTTGGAGGTTATATAAATGATCTTTTTGAGGTCCCATTAATAACAGCTTTTTGTTATCTTCTTTTAATGCAAATATACTCCTTACTTTTCTTCATTATTTTCCATTTTTCTATATCTTATACTTTAATGATTTTGCTTTTGAATATATGATAAGCTCTTTTTACTAGTTGCTCTTGTTGCAACTCAATTGCCTTTAGTTTCAATTCAATTGTCTCTAGCTAACTTAATTGCCTCTGGCTATAACTTAGTTGTCCTTGGTTGCAACAGGGTTTTTTCCTTTTGTTTCCCTTCATTTTGTTCATTCTTTGCCTCTCTTTTCCCTGTGTTTTTTTCTTGCTTCCCCTCTTTTTGTCAATTTTTTGGGTTGGCATTTTTGCAAATTATCTTGGCCAGACCTCTCACTACCTTCCACCTAGTTGAATCAGCAGGGTCAGCCAGTTGTTGGGCATGTATGACTATTAGTCCTTGACCATTCTCATGGCAAGTTAACATATAGGTCTAATAAAAAAAGAATAGTGACTTACATATACCATTTTGCCAATAGAAAAAGCCACATAAATCCTTAAGTTCTATTTCATTTTATGTTTTTAGTTGCAGTTTTTATTATTTTTTGGATGCACTATAAATATGGTTCACTATATCAATGATTTGTAAAATAATTCAGATG
>NIVC01005174.1:0-23664 GCA_002269645.1 Macrostomum lignano | reverse complement strand
CCTTCCTCCCACTGGAGAATCGCCCTTACAACCACTGGAGAATTGCCCTTCCTCCCACTGGAGAATCGCCCTTACAACCATTGGAGAATCGCCCTTCCTCCCACTGAAGAATCGCCCTTCCCCCCACTGGAGAATCGCCCTTCCACCCACTGGAGAATCGCCCTTCCTCCCACTGAAGAATCGCCCTTCCCCCACTGGAGAATCGCCCTTCCACCCACTGGAGAATCGCCCTTCCACCCACTGGAGAATCGCCCTTCCACCCACTGGAGAATCGCCCTTCCACACTGTGGAATCGCCCTTCCACCCACTGGGGAATCGCCCTTCCACCCACTGGAGAATCGCCCTTCCTCCCACTGGAGAATCGCCCTTCCTCCCACTGGGGAATCGCCCTTCCACCCACTGAGGAATCGCCCTTCCACCCGCAGGTGTACGACTCGAAGCAGTGCCGCGGCCGCGCCAACGAGACAATTGCCAGCGCCTGCCTGTACATGGCCTGCGCCAGGAGGCTGTGCCGCGCACCCTCAAGGAGGTCTGCTCGGTGAGCCATTCGAACCGCCGCGACATTGGCAAGGCCTTCCGAAAGATCACCAAAGCCCTGGACACCAACTTGAAGGGCATCTCAACTACGGACTTCATGTCCCGATTCTGCTCCAACCTGGAGCTCAACATCGCCATCCAGAAGGCCGCCACGCACATCGCCGAGAAGGCCATGCAAATTGACGAAGTGGCTGGCAAGAGCCCCATCTCAGTGGCCGCCGCAGCCATCTACATGGCCTGCCAGGCCTCCGACACCAAGAAAGAGAAGAAGGAGATCGGCGACATTGCCGGAGTAGCCGAGGTCACGATCGCTGGAGCCTACAAGATCATGCGCTCGCATGCCAAGTCGCTGTTCCGCCGGACTTTGTGTTCCAGTCGCCTGTGGAAAGCCTGCCATGGCAGTGAATCGCTTTGAGATTTGGTAGTAGGAATTCTACCTACCAGCTGCTGAATTCGCAGGCTTGTAATGTGCTGACTAAATGGTTAATTGTTATTCGTTTCATTTGGGCCTTTTTCATGTCACAATGGTCGGATTCTCTGACTTGAAGCCGCCGAACTCTAAACACCCAGATCCTCACTTTGAGTCTCCGAATTTATGGTCCCCAGTTCGAGTTTCAAACCTCTGAGGTCCCGAGTTCGAGTTTCAAACCTCTGAGGTCCCGAGTTCGAGTCTCATTTGGAACCTCTCATATTCCCAGTTCAAGTCTCAAGCCTCCGAGGTTCCGAGTTCGAGTCTCAGACCTCTCATTCTCATACCCCAGTTCAAGTCTCCGACCTCTGAGGTCCCGAGTTCGAGTCTCAGACCTCTCAAATCCCCAATTCAAGTCTCAGACCTCCGAGGTCCCGAGTTCGATTCTCCGACCTCCTAGATTCCCAGACCCCAGTTCGAGTCTCCGACCATGCGGCAATTTCTTATGCGTAGTTTAATGCATCGGAAATATTCATTATGATATCTCCCGTAGATATTGAAGCGTTGTGTTAAACAGCATGCAGGAGAGAGTAATTCTTGCAATTTTTGCACCCCTGCTGTGTAATAACACTTCATGGTCTAGCAGTCATAACAAACTACCCTTTAGACTGTAAATAAAATACTTTGGCGCACTGTATTAATCTGCAGATTGCCAGCTAGGCCAATATTAATTTTTTTCTCGTATTACTGAGAAACGTATCAATTTCTCAGCCTATTTTAAATTATAATTAAATCACATATACGTAAGAGCTACGTATTCAATATTGGCCCTGTCTTTTATCCCGGCTTGCGACTGTATCGATTGCATTGTAACTTAACTCTCCCGCTTGCGTGTCTTGCTTATTAATAATGCACTCAAATAATATACCTATTGTAAAAACGTTTTGCAATTTGCCTTGCTAAAAATTGATACTTAATTACTGTGATTACCTCCAAACTAATTTCAAAACTTCGCAAAAAGAAATTTTAAGCAGCTGGGCCGCCCTCCCAGATCCCCAGTTGTTGGGCCAGCCTCCCAGATCCTCAGTTGCTGGGCGAGCCTCCCAGATCCTCAGTTGCTGGGCCAGCCTTTCAGATCCTCAGTTTCTGGGCCAGCCTCCCAGATCCTCAGTTGCTGGGCGAGCCTCCCAGATCCTCAGTTGCTGGGCCGGCCTCCCAGATCCTCAGTTGCTGGACCAGCCTCCCAGATCCTTAGTTGCTGGGCCAGCCTCCCAGATCCTCAGTTGCTGGGCCAGCCTCCCAGATCCTCAGTTGCTGAAACAGCCTCGCAGATCCTCAGTTGCTGGGCCAGCCTCCCAGATCCTCAGTTGCTGGGCCAGCCTCCCAGATCCTCAGTTGCTGGGCCAGCCTCCCAGATCCTCAGTTGCTGGGCCAGCCTCCCAGATCCTCAGTTGCTGGGCCAGCCTCCCAGATCCTCAGTTGTAGGCCACACTCCCAGATCCTCAGTTGTAGGCCACACTCCTAGATCCTCCCAGTTGTGGGCCACACTCCCAGATCCTCAGTTGCTGGCCACACTCCCAGATCCTCAGTTGCTGGGCCAGCCTCCCAGATCCTCAGTTGCTGGGCCACACTCCCAGATCCTCAGTTGCTGGGCCAGCCTCCCAGATCCTCAGTTGCTGGGCCACACTCCCAGATCCTCAGTTGCTGCCAGCCTCCCAGATCCTCAGTTGCTGGGCCACACTCCCAGATCCTCAGTTGCTGGGCCAGCCTCCCAGATCCTCAGTTGCTGGGCCACACTCCCAGATCCTCTGTTGCTGGGCCACACTCCCAGATCCTCAGTTGCTGGGCCAGCCTCCCAGATCCTCAGTTGCTGGGCCACACTCCCAGATCCTCAGTTGCTGGACCAGCCTCCCAGATCCTCAGTTGCTGGGCCACACTCCCAGATCCTCAGTTGCTGGGCCAGCCTCCCAGATCCTCAGTTGCTGGGCCACACTCCCAGATCCTCTGTTGCTGGGCCAGCTTCCCAGATCCTCAGTTGCTGGGCCACACTCACAGATCCTCTTACAATTTATTTGATGGCCTAATTTTGGTTAAAAATACATGAGCTCTTGGGGAGCATCCTGACGCAGAATAACAAATCAATTTTTTTAATTGTTTCTCCAAAGTCTTCTACTGCTACTGATTAGTACGAGCTAGCAAAGCAAAATTCAAACTACAAGCTTTTTACCCTGACTTTCCGGAACCTTGATGGCCCGGACCAATCAGCACCCTCGAAGAAAGCTGAGCTGGAAGTGGCTGGTTTTCTGAATTTAGAGAATATTATTTATTCACTGCACTGCTCGCTGTGATGATGGATTTGCCGAGAGATTGAATTTTAGATTTTTAAGCTTGCATAGATAATTTCAAATCACATGAAGTTTACATTGATAGCTTTAATATTACCAGCTGTTTGGTGAGTGCCAAACGTGTGCGGGCTGTGCCAACTGCTTGCTGGGTTGTAGCTATGTAAAATCTGCATTAGTAGGTTTGTTTTGGGCGTTTTTCCTGTGTTCCATTCACATAAATGGAACAGATTTGAAGCCCCTGGTGACAGTCAGACAGCTGCCGGTTGTTTAAGAATTTTTAGTTCGGCTGCCCTTGAGAACACAATTCCCTCGTGCACAAGCACACACTTTTGCATCGTGCATGTACATACTCTGTGTTTGTGTCTCAAATATTCGTTTGCCTTTGTCAACGCAGTTCTTTGCGTCAAACGGCGCGGATTCGAACCTGTAATTTCTGGTTTCGAGCCAAGGCGCTGCCGAGGTGTCTAATGCAGAGTGTAAACCTGGAAGTCGGAGAGAGCCAGCCCCACTAGCATTTCTCAATTGCAGGCCGCAGCTGACGGCGCAGCCAGTTGTGCAGCCACTGTGGCCAGACTCCTGCCAGCACAGCTCGAATATTCGACATACGCCACCTGCGACAAGGCCATCGATGGCAGCACAGCGCAGGACTGGGGCTCCCTCAGCTGCTCAGCTACAGGTGCCTCAGACACGGCAGCCTGGTGGCAGGCCGAGTTCAACTCCTCAGTTCGAGTCGACTTGGTCACCCTGTGGAATCGAGCCGACTGCTGCCCGGAGAGGCTGGCGAACTTCCAGCTGCTGATGGACGAAGTTCAGTGCGCCAGCTACTTCACCAATGCTTCCGAGTCCGTCTTCAATGTGAGCTGCGGCCTTAGCGGCAGAGTGCTGCGGATTCAGACCCTGACTGGACTGATCCTGACCATCTGCGAGATTCGCTTCTTCCAGCTGCTGATGGACGAAGTTCAGTGCGCCAGCTACTTCACCAATGCTTCCGAGTCCGTCTTCAATGTGAGCTGCGGCCTTAGCGGCAGAGTGCTGCGGATTCAGACCCTGACTGGACTGATCCTGACCATCTGCGAGATTCGCTTCTTCCAGCTGATTGGTGAGCTCTCAGTGATTCAGTTCCCTTCTGAAAGTTTCAAAACATCGAAAACTTTCAAGCAGACGTGGATATCAGGTAGGGTTAGGTAAGATGGCGACCTGTTACTTTTTTATTTTGATATATTTGATTCGTTTGTTCTAGCTCGCAACTTTTGTACTGCGGTATCTCCAACTATGACGCTTTTTTATTTGAATTTGCACTCGTGTATTGACTATGATTACACTAATGTACTCGTATTGTTCTCCTTTATTACTTCATTAGCTTGACTGCAGGGGCCGCGAAAATTATTCTCACTGATGATGGCTATTGTTCTGTATTATGTAAAGCAATCTGGTAATTACGCTCGTAAAATATGCCAGATGAACTCGTTGTTGTGATTTTCTAATTTGTGGTAAAGATGCATATTATTTACGAGACCAGTTGCGACTTCCTTTTTACGTTAAGTAATACTGCTGCGTTGTGCGTGTCATGCAGTGAGGTCTGCAGCTCAAATGCTTCTTGCTCAGTCTCCCCAGTAGCTACTGTATTTTAATTCTGGTCTACAGGCTGGTTTTTCTGTCTTGACTTTGCCCTGCTTCTCTCTTTTGCATGAAAGTCATTGTTTTGTTTTTTTACCCCCCCCCTGTCTGCATTTAGTCTCAACACTCAATACTCAACATCCTACCGCGTGCAGATCAGAGTTAAGGTTGGATTTAGAGTCCTCTCACCAGTCAAGCACTTCACTATCCTCTCACCCCAGGTTGCTGTGTCCATTTAGGTAAATTCCGCGTGCATTCCTCCTTTATTAGTGTAGCTCTATCTCGGCTGACGATCTGCTATACGCTACTCATTTGACGAGTCGAATACAAGACTACCGCGACACTGAGTTGAGACTTAAACTTCACTTACACAGCCCAGCGGTCTAGCGCAGGCTCTGGTGTCCCAGCGACCCAGACTCGATTCCAAGTGCTGTCACATAATTTGGGGCTGAATTGGAATCTCGGCTTGGCTCTGCTCGTGCAATTAACGGCCTTGAGAGCCAACCCCCCAAGGCACAGTGAAGTGTACATGCCTAACGATAATATAAAGTTAGGGCCGCTGTACACTCCTGTGTGAGTGTGTGCCTGCGTACGTATCCGCGCGCTTGTATGCCTGCTCAGGGGAGTCGGCGGAATGGGCAGCAATGCCTCTCGCCGGTTGTGTGCCTATGTCGCTTAAAGTGCGCCAGGGTGCACACAACCCCCCTGCCTCTAATAAAAAAAATACACAGCCTTCGCAGCTGTTGTTCCAGTGGAATAGGGAATCCAACCTGTGACCTTGAGCAAGACACTTACCTGTGCATTGCCTCAGTTCACCCAGCTGTAAAATGGGTGCCAGCATTAGCTGGGGTAATTGAGGGTGTGTGTGGCGACCCCCCAGTCCTTGGACTGAACAGCCGTACGCAGCCTTCAGATGCACCGCGCAATAGCTGCGGCTGAGCTGTCGGTTGCACATCTGCATATTAGGGCAGGTGTAATCAAGTATTATTATTTAATTATTAGCTGTTGTGAAATTTCTCAGTAGAACGAGTTAAATTTATGAGCATTCTTTTCATTATTAGACGGGCAGCATATTAATGAAAAAAGCCAAAGCATTTCATGGAGCTCTTGTAACAGTCAATGCAGCGGAAGAAAACAAAGAATTACATGCAGGTCAAAACAAAAAACAAAACTAACATTCTGTCGCTTTGAGCAATTCTCCATTGACTTTTGCATCAATGATGCAATCGCAGTCGAAGAAAAAGTGTAAAAGTGCGACTTCAACCCGGCGCGAACTCACGAGTAAGAACTGGCCGTGCAAAATGTTACTGATATTCCTGAGGGGGAACTACACTAGACTCTCACACAGCTACTTGAATAAAGTCTCTATTTACTTCACAACACGAACAACCAGCCAGATTCTCATTCCCCTACCTATCCTCACTGCGTATCTCCTCTTGTGCCTGCCTCATTAGTGTGAGCGACTGCAGCAGCAACTCAGGAGCAGACTGAAGCAGATTATTACCATTGTCAGCCGCGCAGTTCTTACGGCTGAAGCTACTGCCAAGAACTTGGTTGACAACTTATTGATCTAAAAGCTGCAGCTGCCTGTCTGTAGTCATCAGGAACAATCGTTGGAGCCTCCACTTCTCATGCAGGAAAAGCCGCTCTCTACAGGACCCGCAGTGAAATTTCTGCAGAGGCTTCTGTCGCTTGCTCCGGCCTCACGCCTCAGCATGCAGTGCTAACCCTGCCTCAACCTCACTAATTTCTACCGGCTTGCCCATGTTTTAATCTATAGCCACATACATACCCGGTGGCGCTTAAGTAACTACAAATTTAAAGTTTAGTCTATGTCACAGATTCTGTGTTTATAGAATCTGTGGTCCATGTCGAGGTTTATAGTTACCTATGGCGCGCCACCCATTACACCTTTTCACGTTCAATTTTGAACAAAGTCCAGTTCTAAAAAAACTAGCGGAAATTCAATTCAGACAATTCAGACTGGGGCAACAAACCCAGTTCAAAACATTCTGCTACGGAAGCGAGGTTTAGCCATAGACAAAATTGTCCCCAGTCGGAATTGTCTGAATTGAATTTCCGCTAGTTTTTTTAGAACTGGACTTTGTTCAAAATTGAACGTGAAAAGGTGTAGTATATCTGTTCCTGACGGCTATGGTAAGCTATGCATGGTGGCGAATCGAGACTCTCGATGTGAGATGGCTTCATGTACGCAAAGATATACTAGTCTGACAGGAGAACAGAAGTGACATGCTCTGCTAAGAGATATCTATCGTCTGGAACGGACAAGCCAGAAATAACTTGCAAAAAATGTTAAGTGCCATTCAGCCTACCTAATTTTTCACAAGTAGCAATAGTGTAGAATGCAATCATTGTGCAAACAATTCTCTCAAAAATCTGATTTTTTTCCCTGCAGGAAATAATTTTTCTGGCAAAATCTACTATTCTTCCAACTGTGCAATGCCCATTTTTGTTACTACGAGTAATCGAGTTTTTTTTCCATTCATTTCTATCGGTTTCTCATGTGCCATTTGACACCTTGAGAGACAATTATTTACCGACGGGCAGTTGCTGGGCCACACTCCCAGATCCTCTGTTGCTGGGCCAGCTTCCCAGATCCTCAGTTGCTGGGCCACACTCACAGATCCTCAGTTGCTGGGCCAGCCTCCCAGATCCTCAGTTGCTGGGCCAGCCTCCCAGATCCTCAGTTGCTGGCCAGCCTCCCAGATCCTCAGTTGTAGGCCACACTCCTAGATCCTCAGTTGCTAGGCCACACTCCCAGATCCTCAGTTGCTGGACCAGGCTCCCAGATCCTCAGTTGCTGGGCCACCAGATCTCAAATGCAGAACATTGAAGATGAAATTTCAATGAGCTGCAATATACCCCAAAACAAAGGATTGCCAAGCTACGAACACAGGACCGAAACAAATGGCTGAAGATTCGGCTTCAATGTGAAACAAAAAAGAAAACAATTAGATTTTTAGCTGTGCTTTGTAAATATATTTCATAACATTGCATTCGAGCTTGGCTAGTGTACAGTTAAGAGTAGAAAGTGAACATCTAATCAGTTAGCATAATATGTAGCAACCTGCCAGACAGACAAAGACTGGGCAGGTGTTTCGGTTTACAAAGGAATTTCGTGTTTATAAGTAACTAAAAGATTAAAACAAGGAAAAATGCCAATCTACAAAAAGGGGGGCAGTTGCCGTTTTGAGCTGAAATTGTTAAATTGGGAATAGCTAGAAAAATGTTTAAGGGTCGTTGCTTCAGTGGAGCTTCAGTGAACTGTAGAAGAAAAAAGACAACAGGATTTTATATAACTAGTTGCAGAAAATTTGACAATTAATTTATAAAAATGACAAAAAACCAATCCTGCCTAAAATCTCGCAACACGTGGACAAACATTTCGAATGATTGAAGAAACTAGTCTTATGAGCAGCCAATTAAGCAGTAAATTGCATTGCATTTGATCATATAAAACTTAAGTAGACAGCTAAACATCTCCAGTAACTAAGCATGTTTGTCATAAATGCATAGCGATAGCATGCTAGCTACCGCCACTCAATGCCTACTGCTAGTAGTACAATGCGCAAGTCTCTGTGTAGACTATTGGCACCTGCTGTGCGAAATAGCAGAACAAATTTGAGAATTTTATTTTACCAGACACGAGTGGTGTTCAAAAACTTAGTGATGCAAGCATAAAATCCGACAGGTTTGGAAAATTCCATTTTTGATTTGACTTGCAAACTTTTGTTGATGTTAATTTATTGTATAAGTACAAGGGCTTGTAGTATAGTGGTTACAGCGTCAGGCTCGCGACTGAAAGGTCGGGGGTTCGATTCTCGACCCACTCGGACCAATTTGTGTCCTTGAGCAAGACACTTAACTCTGCATTGCTTCAGTTCACCCAGCTGTAAAATGGGTGCCAGCATTAGCTGGGGTAATTGAGGGTGTGTGGCGACCCCCAGTCCTTGGACTGAACCGCCGTACGCAGCCTTCAGATGCGCCGCGCAATAGCTGCGGCTGAGCTGTCGTATTGATGAAGCAAAAATCTATTAATTTTACTTCAAGTGCTTGTTCTGCATATGGTTTAAATTCATGAAAAAATTCTTCAAAGCGCCAGTCGGATTGTAAATTTATTCGCTTTGTGAATTATCGAAGTAAATTAATTGATTTTTTGTCTATCAAAATCTCAACTCTTGGCCGAACTATCTACAAGTCTTTTCAAAGCATCATGCCACGCAAGTACGATTAACGTAAATCGTTAAACAGCACTTCTTTCTAAATTAACATATTGTAGTAGGGCATAATTTAGGAACGGGATGGAAGTTGTTTTTTACACTACTAACAGTAGTTTCCAGTCGCGGAAATGTCAGTTTTGTGAATTATAGTGAAGTACTCGTAGTTTGGGGTTTTATGGGATTCATGGGATTGATTCTTTATAACTAAAGAGCATTGTATAATAAACCAGTAGCCTAAACCGCAGGGTCCACGATCCCAATACAAACGTTTTATTTATCAAATGAAAGACGTGATTCCAAACTTGTTGATTTTTAGGCAAAGTATTGACAAGACCATGACAACAGAGACAGATAGGACAGAGAGCTACAAGTTGGCGCTTGGCCTGAGAGTCAAGCAGGCTAAATAGAGTTCCACAGCGACTATTGCACGCCCCAGACACGACTCTACGGCCTCAGAGTCGCAGACAATAAAACGCCTCAAATAGACTCTTAGGCGACTCACAGACACTTCCTATTTTTACCTGTGTAACCTGAAACGAATCTGGGACGCTCCTTGGCCCTAGGAACCGTTTTCATCGAGAGCTCAAGAAGGAATAGGTGACAGGAGAGATACAGAAGCAGTCAAGCATCCTTGGCATCGCCATCCAGCTTGCTAGTCTGCTGACTCATCTCAGTGCCGCAGGCGGCCCCGTTCAAGCGAGCCTCGGCCAACCGCCTGTCCAGTTGAGCTCTGTACTCAGGCGTGATGGGATACCGGAACAGAGCCAGAAACGCGGCCGCTACTAGCAGCATCGGTAGCGGCCCAATAATGCAGCGCAATGCCATGGCAACGGCGGCAGACTGCGAGCAGGCCTCAGACTGCCGATAGCCGGTGAGGTGCAGGGCCAGCTGCAGACAGGCGGTGCTGATGCCCACAGCGAATTTATTGAAGAACACGTACAGACTGTAGAACGTGGCGGAGTCCTGATCGCTAGACCGGCCAGTGGCGGCTGTGTAATCGTCGATAACGTCTGGCAGCATAACCCACGGCAGCAGCATATTCACGCTGACAAAGCAGCCGGCAACCAGCATGGTAACGTAATAGAGCGTACAAACCGGTCGTCGGCCGGGCAGAACGTGGCGGACAAGCACACGGGCAGGATGAGAAACAGGCCAACATAGAATACGCGCTTCTTGCCCACACGCTTGATAGCTAAGAACACCAGCGGGGTGGCCAGAATAGCCATGGACATGACTATGGCGATGGCGAACTTCAGATGCGGCTTCATCTGCAAACTGTAGATAGTGTACAGTGCCAGGCTGTTCTGCACAGTCTGTATGGCCAGCGAGCTCAGCATGAAGGTCAGCATCAGCTGACGGTAGGATCGGTGACGCAGGCAGCGCTTGAATGCCGACAGCATGCCGTAGCAGCAGGCGGCAACAGTCTGCTGACGGTGACGCTCAATAGGCGGCGATGTCAACGTCACGGACGGAGATTCTACGGCGGCGGCCGGGACCTCCCTGGTGCCGACGAAGCCAACTAAGCCGCAGGCGCACACAACTGAGGCGATGATTGTACCGCCAAGCCGGTAGCGCGCCACCTCTGGTGAGCCGTCGGCTGGGACTGGCGACGGCTCGGGGTCTCCGGCTGCCAGGCTAAGGTTGCCGATGGATGCTAATTGGCAGCTGTCCTGCCCGTGCTGGGTGATGAAGGTGAAGGTCATCACTCCGCACAGGGTGCCCAGCATCTCGAATATCATGCCTGATTGTGAGAGGCAGAAGGAACAGTTTGGTTAGTCATTGAACCATATAGGCTAGGTAACTTGAGGGAATAGTCTCTGAGTAGCCTTGGGAATAGTCTCTGAGTAGCTTTGGGAATAGTCTCTGATTAGCCTTGGGAATAGTCTCTAAGCATCCTTGGGAATAGTCTGGAATAGTCTGGAACATACAATTATTACAAAGATATTGAGCTTGTATTAAGCTTTCATTGCAATTAAAAAACCATAAACTTTATAACGTTACTTTTAGTAGGAAAAGGCGGCGGTTATCTTCCTTCAGTCCATATACAGTAGTTTAGAAAACGTATAGAATGACACGCCAAGTAAAGTGTGCACGGAGCTAGTGAACATAACATGTTTCTGACCCTCTGATTGCTAAGCAGCTGCGAACTATTGGCTAGGGAAAAACAAGTTTCCCTAAGTACCAAGGCGAGTCACGTGAGAGAAAATCCAGCTGTAATCAACAGCTGAAGATGTGCGGCTTACACTTTCCATTTCTATTTATAGAGCTGAGAAAGTTAAACCAACAACTTTGCCAGGCCCGATCAATACAGCAAATCGAACAAGCAAGCAGTGAGCGGCCAACTCAATACTGTTGGAGAAGAGGCGAAGAGAGGAAGAAATACAGTGGCAGATACAGACAGACACTAGGACAGACAGACAGACAGACACTAAGACAGACACTAGGACAGACAGACAGACAGACAGACAGACACTAAGACAGACAGACAGACAGACAGACAAACAGACAGACAGACAATAAGACAGACAGACAATAAGACAGACAGACAAACAGACAGACACTAAGACAGACAGACAGACAGACAGACAGACAGACAAACAGACAGACAGACAATAAGACAGACAGACAGACAATAAGACAGACAGACAGACACTAAGACAGACAGACAGACAGACAGACAGACAAACAGACAGACAGACAATAAGACAGACAGACAGACAGACAGACAGACAGACAGACAGACAGACAGACAGACAGACAGACAGACAGACAGACAGACAGACAGACAGACAGACAGATAGACAGACAAACAGACAAACAGACAGACAATAAGACAGACAGACAGACAATAAGACAGACACTAACACAGACAGACAGACAAACAGACAGACAGACAATAAGACAGACAGACAGACAGACAGACAGACAGACAGACAGACAAACAGACAGACAGACAATAAGACAGACAGACACTAAGACAGACAGACAGACAGACAGACAATAAGACAGACAGACAGACACTAAGACAGACAGACAGACAGACACTAACACAGACAGACAGACAAACAGACAGACAGACAATAAGACAGACAGACAGACAGACAGACAGACAGACAGACAGACAGACAGACAGACAGACAAACAGATAGACAAGAGTATAATCTGAGAAGAGCAAGCGCCAAGCATATTGCATAGCATATTACATAGCACAGTGAGCAGGCTCAATAGTAATTTTTTTTTTAAATGGCGCTTAAATCGGGTGTGACCGTTTTCACCTCCCAGAATAGAGAATAAGATGGGTTTAATCGCTACAGCCGGCAGAAGACAAGCTGCGTGGGAGAACCCCAGCGGGATTAGAGAGGCGGGAGGCAAATAAGTATGGGACCAGATGAGGCAGTTGAAGGGTGTGGCCGCACTGGCACTACAGTAGGCAGACAGGGCAAACCGTCAGGGTAAGGTACGCGCGAACCCAGATGATGGGGAGACTGGTTTGCACTTGAGAAGACAGAGACAGGGGGAGTGGAGTGAGAGGGAGGATGCCAGTACAGGATGCTAAGGACGAGGAGGAGAGCGTACGCAGGGAGCAGAGAGTGGCGGTTGTTAAGCAAAATTGAGTGAGGAAACTTGGAAGCCTGAGAATGAGAGAAATGAAAGTACAAACTAAAAATTTTATGAGTATGAATGAAATAATAGAATATGCTACGCAGTTTCTTTTATAAAACTGCGCAGATAAGAGATTTTCATTAATAAAACTCTTGCATACAATGCATATATTTAGTTAGTTACTAACTAGGCAAAACAACAAAAAAGGAGGCTAGCTAAATGCACGACATGAGTGACTAATCTGTGTTTTTGTGTGAGAATTGAAACAATTCAAAGCAGAGACTGCGCCTTGAAACTTTTTATATGAAATTAAAAAATTTAATTGGCACCCCAACTTACGCAGAGTTGTAGCAGCGTCCCTGTCAGCTGGCCTGTTCGATATCAGCATGGTCATCGACGTGTAGGGGATGTGGTACATCTGCCAGCGAATACCGTGATAGAATGGGATGAGTTGCGTAGCTTAGAGGCACAAGCTTAGTTATAAGCCTCAGAAGCTGGGAGGCTGGTTCAGCAACTGAGGATCTGGGAGGCTTGTTTAGCAACTGAGGATCTGGGAGGCTGGTTTAGCAACTGAGGATCTGGAAGGCTGGTCCAGCAACTGAGGATCTGGGAGGCTGGTTTAGCAACTGAGGATCTGGGAGGCTGGCCCAGTAATGAGGATCTGGGAGGCTGGCCCAGCAACTGGGGATCTGGGAGGCTGGCCCAGCAACTGAGGATGTGGGAAGCTGACCCAGCAACTGAGGATCTGGGAAGCTGGCCAGCAACGGAGGATCTGAGAGGCTGGCCCAGTAACTGAGGATCTGGGAGGCTGGCCCAGCAACTGGGGATCTGGGAGGCTGGCCCAGCAACTGAGGATCTGGGAGGCTGGCCCAGCAACTGGGGATCTGGGAGGCTGGCCCAGTAATGAGGATCTGGGAGGCTGGCCCAGCAACTGGGGATCTGGGAGGCTGGCCCAGCAACTGAGGATCTGGGAGGCTGGCCCAGCAACTGGGGATCTGGGAGGCTGGCCCAGTAATGAGGATCTGGGAGGCTGGCACAGCAACTGAAGATCTAGGAGGCTGACCCAGCAACGGAGGATCTGAGAGGCTGACCCAGCAACTGAGGATCTGGGAAGCTGGCCAGCAACGGAGGATCTGAGAGGCTGGCCCAGCAACTGAGGATCTGGGAGGCTGGCCCAGCAACTGGGGATCTGGGAGGCTGGTTCAGCAACTGAGGATCTGGAAGGCTGGCCCAGCAACTGAGGATCTGGGAAGCTCGCCAGCAACGGAGGATCTGAGAGGCTGGCCCAGCAACTGAGGATCTGGGAGGCTGGCCCAGCAACTGAGGATCTGGGAGGCTGGTTTAGCAACTGAGGATCTGGGAGGCTGGCCCAGCAACTGAGGATCTGGGAGGCTGGTTTAGCAACTGAGGATCTGGGAGGCTGGTTTAGCAACTGAGGATTTGGAAGGCTGGTCCAGCAACTGAGGATCTGGGAGGCTGGTTTAGCAACTGAGGATCTGGGAGGCTGGCCCAGTAATGAGGATCTGGGAGGCTGGCCCAGCAACTGGGGATCTGGGAGGCTGGCCCAGCAACTGAGGATGTGGGAGGCTGGCCAGCAACTGAGGATGTGGGAGGCTGGCCAGCAACGGAGGATCTGAGAGGCTGGCCCAGCAACCGAGGGTTCTAGAGCTGGTCAAAAGTTAACCACTCACCGTCAAGAAGGTGCAGAATCCTAGGTACACGATAAAATAGTAGGCGAATCTCGCATACAGCGACTGCCAGGAGGGAGTGTTAAAGAACAGGAAAAAGGCCAGGCCGCAGAACGGCGCCGAGCCCAACACCCAGGGCCGGCATTTCCCGAATCGAGTTCGAGTCCGGGACACCAGATAGCCGACAATGGGATCGGAGACGGCGTCCCAGAACCGGCCGGTGAATGTTATGGTGAGCACCAGGCCAGGGGTCAGCTTGGCCACCTCCAGCAGGTAGACGGACATTAGGAAGCCCAAGATGTTGCCGCACATGGCAGATGGCGGAGCAGCCAGGCCATAGAGAACCCGGCGGCCGGTGCTCAGGGCCGGCCCGCTGCCGCCATCACTGCTGGCGTCTGCGACTGCAGCATCGTCTGGTGAGATGACCGACTGGTCCGAGCAGATCAGGGGATCCAAAGTCTGCCAGGGGTAGTTCAAGGTTTATACAGCCTTGTTGTCAACAATACAGCATTAAATCATTGGTCATTAAGGCGAAATTCCACATTGAGAGGAATTTCTCAGTTTGATGAATCAGTGCTTCAGGTTTTTACATTTATACCTTTTACATTTACATTTTGCATTTATCATGCCCTCAGATCACAAATCATGTTATGACCAGAATGACCAAGGGTGTGGCCAATTTTGGCAAAGGAATTTTTGGCAAAAGATGATTTGGAAAAAGTGAATTTTTTGTTTACATAGATGTTAAAAGTGACCGGTTAGGCAAAAAATAGGCTACTTATAACATATAATTGCAAATATACCCATTTGGTGATTGTAGCTTCTTAAAAAATTATTCATTGACTGCCTTGCACATATCTGCAGTTTGTAAATTAAAAAAACTCACGACTTAGCTAGTAGCTATTACTGCATGTACATGCCATAGTCAGGAAGAAGGCATGTACTTTGGAAATTTCTAGGGTACAATCAGGAAATTTGGCATACATGTTGGCATACAAAGTGATTTTTTAGCTTTTGGTATATATGTTCAATATTTTGGTACAAGACATACACTAAATATTTTTATGCATGACATGTATATATAGTGTTCTAAACTATAGTGTACTTGCAAAGTGCAATCAATAGATTAGGGATAACAGTGTGGTCAGATCCAATTTTAAATTGTACTTTGAAATTCAGCCATAACAAAATGGCATTTAATTAAACAATATTTCACTAATCAAATAATAAAATTGCTATAGCATAAAAAGCATGTCTTTTTAAAGTTTGTACTTTTATTTTGACTATTTTCTATAACAAAAAACCTTTCCCTCTTTGCCAAAGCTGGATTAATCTTGATCAATCTCAATAAATTGTTCATTAAAATGGCTAGCTTTAGATAAAATGGTCAGCATTCCAATAAATTTATCACAAAGTACTAAATCCAAGCTATAAAGTTGCAAATGGAAGAAAATGCAGTTAAGTATATTTAGAAATCCAAATAAAAAACTGAAAGCAAATGCAAGGACAAAGAACAAAAATAAAATAAAACAGAAATGCATATAAAAAACACTTCTATTAAAATAATTTTTAAACTGATAGCATATTCTAAAGATAATTTTTTGCCAAAATATGAGGGTTATCCCAAAATAGTGGGAAAAACTAATACAGAGGCTGACTGTGATATTTGAATTTGATGCAATTTGTGTCATAAGTAAAAAAGAATCCAATGGCTGTTTGCTTTTTAATATTTAAATGGGGTAAAAATATCAATTAATTCAAAAGTTATGCCTATAAATATAACAAGGGGTAGGGGGTAAAGTTATACCAATTCAAGACTACTATGCTGGCCATAGACTAAACTTTCAATGTTTAATCAGAACCATTGATTCAAAAACAAAAGCAAACAAAAAAGCTAAAAAGAAACAAAAAAGAGCACATAAGCCCTTGAAAAAAGCAGAAGCAGAAGCAGAATAGCTCCAAGCTATAGGCTGAGGGATGACTTTGTTGAAAAGTCATCAGTCAAAGGCAATGGCAATGTTGTGTGACCAACTTTGCAGACCCCTCGACTTGATGTAACTCTAGGTTGTAGATGGCATGCATATATGCTGGAACTTTCCGGCATACAAAACAACAACCCTAAGTCCTTGGTGTATACAACCGGTGTATACAATGCATAAAATAAATAAAATTAATGTTTTTACATAAAGTAAAGGAAAATTGGTATAGTCTAGAAAGTCAGTGATAAACTTTTTGCTTCTTTGAAATAAACAATAAATAAAATTAGTATAAATTATTGCTAAGAGTGTCAATTTTGCATCATTATTTCTGTAAGTATAATTTAGATTTGTTTAAAATGAAAATATTCATTTTATTTATTTTTATTTTAAATGAAATTTTATATTATTTCATTTCATTTTAAAAGACTTTGTATGAAAGCCTTTCTTAGAAAATTCTACTTATAAAAACTGAATGACCTTTTTAGAAGAAATTTTTGGTGTATATTTTAGGGAATTTTTTGTTTTTGGTGTATATTGGTATACATTTAGATGAGCTAGGGTTCTTGTTCCAGGATATACCACTGCACAATCTGCAACCAGGGTGTAACTCTACCCCTTATCCCTTGTTTTATTTGTAGACAAAACTTGAATAAATTGATATTTTTATCCCATTTAAAAAGCAAAATGACTGTTGGATTTTTTTCTATTTATGACACATGTTGCATCAAATTCAAAAATCACAGTCAGCCTCTATACTGGTTTTTCCCATTATTTCTGGGATAACCCTCAGATTTGCTTTTTTATTTATGTTATATATGGCCATTTTGTCATGTGGATATTCCAGTCCTATGCTATGGCCACTTTGTTATATAGCCAATATATTATATGGTATGATATCTTTATCCCCAAAATATATACTAGGGGCCTATATCTTAAATTCATAGTTTAGTTATATTTAGGCCTAGTGCAAATAAATAATATAGACCCAGCCTAATAATAATAAATTACAGGATAGACAAAAATTATACTTTAATTCAAACTGCATTTTCTGCAATTGCTTATTGAATAGGCCTATAAAAATATTTAACAACATACAAACATCTGTATAAGTAGGCCTAATATATATCTAAGCAATATTATGCTTATTCAGCTTACATTAACATGTGGCATAGATGAATCTGCAACAGATGATACTTGGCAAGGAAGGCTTTCTCCATGATATCCATTATCAATCTCATCAAGTTTTGTTGATGACTGTTTCATTTCTGTAGTGGATTGCTTGTTCTTTAGGGGATTAGGTGGCATTTCATGACAAATGACAGTTTGCACTTTAGGATGAGATTGCAGCTGGCGTTCCAAGAAACAATAACTGTTTTGGAAATTTTAAAGTTTTTTTAGTGATTGCGAGTTACTTTGAGCAAGTTTTCTAATTTTTAGAAAGTAGGCTAAATTAATAAAAGAAAATATTCATGAACCAAACTGTTCTAGCTCTGAGTACAGTGCAGTCTTCCGACAATTTCGATACAAGTAAAACGATAAAATGGACTGAAGAAACAGGAAAAACAGACAAAAAGTTCTCTTCTATTTAAACGATAACCATATGATAGCCACGTAACAAAACAGTTCACAAAGTTCGGTGGGCAGAGGTTCATAAGCGCGCAATTCGCAGCGCAGTCACGTTATTCATAAATAATATGATTTAAAATAGGCCAGTACGCTTGTAAAAGGGGTTATAACAAATAGTAAGGACAAACGATGTTAGTGTCGAATTTTCCTTTATGCTAGTATGCTAACAATATGCAAAATTGATACTTAAATCAGATGAATAAATCTACAAAGAACTTTTATAAAATAGAAACATTTTTTGCGATTTCTTGTTAGTACCATAGGTTAGGTTTCCTTAAAAAATTGCAAAACTTTCTTTTCTAGATTTCCGTGTGTATCGCGCTTTGGAAATTATACTCCAGGCCTGACTCCTGATATAGGCCATTAAAGCCGTTATAACAGGAACTCTATACAACAGCACAACAAAATACGTTGTTATAGTCAGTCAAACAGACAACGTCACGGGATGCGTTTTAAGGCCTGGGCGCGAACGTAGGCCGCATCGCCGGCAGTGTCCGGGGCGCCATAATCAGCCAGCAGGCAGTCGACGAAAAGCCTGCCCTGGAGGGTGCGGGCGGGCCCTGCCCCAGCCGAAGTCCTATTCCATTATTCCATGCTGAAGTATTCCGGCTAATGGCCTGCTTTGGTAGGGTGCAGTAGTGCCTGCAGCGTCTGCAGCTCAGCACCTCCTGCAACGGTTGCGGGCAGTACAAAATGGCCTGCCAGCTGGAGTCGCCGACGGCGCGACAGTTCGCGGGTGGTACGATGATAGAGTGCCGCATTATTGGTGACTCGCTCGTATAGCCGATCTTGAAGGCGGCGTCGTCGACCCGCTGTTCGAGCGAATCTGTCAGCGTCCAGGTCTCGGCGTTATACAACAGGACAGTCTCGATCACCGCTAAGAAAAACGGAGCGGAAGGCAGCCCAGGCAAGTTGTCCACGGCGACGTCTCAGGTCCTCGCGCACTTCGGCACCTGACCGCCGAGGTAGACGAACTGCTGACAGCACGGAAGCTTAGTCACCTGTCCGTCAGCGCCTCGGCAGAAAATTGCAGCCTCGATCAAAGTCGTCCAGCACGAGCACGATCGATGACTCTTCTGTGTGTTGTTGACCATCACCAGACCGACACTCGCCACAACTCTCCAGCTGGCGCGGGCGCCCTCGACGGTCAAAGTTAGACAGCAGTAGAGCGAGATCGTCGGCGTAGCCAAGCACGCTGAGCCGCCTCTATGCTTCTAGTTATGTTCGGGGAGAACTACAACATTATTGTCAGACTATTTACAGTGTACACTAGTACGTCGATACTCAAGTCGCGTCCTCGGTTGCTTCTAATTGGCACACACATTGGCCCCTGCATTTCTGTGCAGGGCTCGAGTAGTGAAAAACAAACACCCTTTTGCCGCAAACCGCCGTGTGGGCTTGCGATTTTTGGTTGAATGCAATCAGACACGAGCTGGATGCAGAATACACCAGAGTGCTCAATCTCAACTGTAGATCTTATCTGAAGCCGAAATAAAAAACTAAAGATTGTTACTCGATTGAGGTATACATGTCGAAAGAAGCATTTTGTCATGCTATTATAGCTATATACATTAAGTAGCAAAATATGCAATACTATACGTACATGTATAGGTGGGTATAGGTATCCAGTACGTATTATGCACGATGCCTTGCATCTACAATATTTACATATGCTTTCTTATGGAATTGCTTATTGTATATAGTTGCTGGCCGGAATCCTGCATGGTGTGCAGTAGCCTATTCTACATGTGTGAGGATGATTACGTCAGTGCATCAAGCGTATTTAAGGTTTGTACTTTATGTGTAGAATTGTGCATGCATGTACTTTTTAACTTTTCCCTAGCATTTGTCGTAAACATCTTGAAGTCCCATTTGCGCAGGTACATGAAATAAATCATAATGCCCAATACGAGTACATGTAGCCTAGACTAGGGGTTGTAGCCTAGTGGTTAGAGCGTTGGACTCACGACTGAAAGGTCTGGGGTTCGATTCTCGACCCACTCGGATCAATTTGTGTCCTTGAGCAAGACTCCTAACTCAACCTGCATTGCTTCAGTTCACCCAGCTGTAAAATGGGTGCCAGAATTAGCTGGGGCAATTGAGGGTGTGTGGCGACCGTACGAGCCTTCAGATGTGCCGCGAAAAGCTGCGGCTGAGCTGTCGGTTGCACATCTGGCCCACTGGGGCAGGTGTAATCAATTATCTGTGATTATCTGCATCATATGCACAAGGACCACTAGGAACACTTCGTCTAGTAGTCCTTGCATATGCATGTAGCTCAACTCATTGAATAGCTACCGATGCAATTATAAAAAGCTATATTTTAAGTGGTCAAAGTTTAAAGCAGACTGCACACAATCTAGGGAAAATTTATGACACTGTCTTATTTAATTTGTTTAAGCAACTCTTCAAATTGTGCGAAGCATATAGCACAGTTAATATTATGAAATTAATCAAATAATTTTAGATATGCCAGAATAGATAGATAGAGAAACGCAAAAAAACTAAAGATCTTGTGCGAACACGCTCGCGAAACAGGGTGCTATATGCTAAGTTAATAAACTAATAGTTATTAACACAACTATTACAAAACATGTTATTAAATCATAAGCTGGATTATGATTAAAAATCTTATGAACTTGCAACATTTCGGCCTTTTTAGACAATGCGAGAAAGTAACAAGGTGAGAAAATTTTTGAATAATAAAATATCCTGTTCTATTAAGGTAAAGAATTCGTAGGGACAGGTTTTTAAAAATACGTGTGACATAAAATGAAAATTGCTTTAGAAGAAAGCTGAAAATATTTTTAGAACTTCTATTGACGGTAAAATATTTGTTAATATCAGAGCTTCACCAGTTGAACTTCAATAACAGAACCACGTACATGAGCAAGACATGCAATGCAAGCCATGCAAGACATACATGAGCAGCCACCAAACCCATATGATCTCAGCCACCAAACCCATATGATCTCAGCCACCAAACCCATATGATCTCAGCCACCAAACCCATATGATACTCAGCCACCAAACCCATATGATACTCAGCCACCAAAGCCTCATGATACTCAGCCACCAAACCCAAACGTCAGTCCATCAACTAAGTCTCAATCAAGCTGCTCAGCCACAGAGAGCATCGAGCTCAGAGAACTCCGCGGCTGTAAGCTCGGCTTTCACGATGGCGAAGCAGATGTAGCGGCCAACCAGCCCCTTGTTAGCTTCGGGACTGAAGCCCAGGCGGATGCACTCTGGGGCGCCCTTGAAAGTTGGCACGCTGCTAACAGTCAACGCTTCGACTTCGCTCGCAACTCCGTTGACAAAGGCGCTGGTGAACTCGTTAGTTTTGAACACGGCTCCAATTGAAGTGTCAATGCTGGTTTCGCCATACGTACTGGTGAATGTCTGTGCGCTCTGTTTGGCCTTGACTTCGTCCGGAGAGGTGAGGCTGTTGTACACGACAGCTCGACTGCTCTCAACGGACAGACCGCCTCGCTTTTCAGCGTAGGTATTGCAGTCGGTCAGAGTGTAAACTGACTGCGGTGTTGTCCCTGCCTGCCGGCTGATCCGAGCGTACACGGTGAAGATCTTGTTACGTCCGAGTAGGTTGGCGATGGTCTCGCTGCCTTGCTTGTCCAGCTCGATGTAGTTGGAGGCGCCAGTGGAATCTAGAGTCGGGAACACGGCACCCTGGCTTGAACTGTAGACAACTCCCGGCGAGGACTGGGACACCTTGAACTGAGTGCCGCCAATCAGGTTGTCCTGGCCGACGCGAAAGTCCAGAAAGGCCAACAAGTTGGCTCGGAAGGTGAGAATTCCCGGCAGGCGCGGGTTCAGCTGGCTGGTGCAGGGCGAACTTTCGTTGGGTGTCCAGCTGCCAATCAGATCAGCCGTGCTGCCCATCTGGCACTCGCTGGACGAGCTGACAAAGTTGTACACGGCGCAGTTGGACCTCAGCGAGCACTCCACCGCGCAAGTCTGCCGCGCCTTCACTCCCTGGAGCTTCATTGAGGTGACGACTGAGGCCGGAGGGCAGGCGGGAGATTGATGGAATTTGAGCGTCTTGTTAACGGCTGGATCCGTGACGGCTCCGAGCAGCAAAACTGGCATCAGCGGCAGCAGCAGCAGCACAAGATAGGCTTCATCCGGCTTCTTCATCTTCAACCAGTGGCTCTGGTAAACTGTTAGGGTGTGGCTTTTATTATATGCCATATTAAGTTGTGAAATTATCCTATCAAAGTCGAATCCAATTCAAGCTTACAAGACCTTCGATTGAGACAATCCAGTGCTATATGTGGTTGCATCGTATCGGTTGCATGTAGCTTTTGTCCTCATATCGTTTGAATCGAAATTCGACTTTGTTCAAAATTGAAGGTAAAGTGGTATAATATAGCTTTCTGCAAGCCATTGGATATTACGAGCAAGCAATTTAATAATCTGTGGGGAAACCCTGTGCTAAAGATAGATTCCTCAGTACTCTATGGTCCAAACCATAGACTTTGGAGCAAAGATCATTTATACATAATGGGCCACTCATTAATCGCTTATGTAGCAAAGAAGCAAATGTGAAAAATTTTGCAACTCGCGACAGCGCGAAAATCAACTACTGAACTCAATTTCGTCAGTAGTCTCTGCGGTGCATGCATCATTCTTAGTTTGATTAAGTAGCTTTTTACTTAATTCATGAAAAGTTCTATCATATTCTCAAAAAATAGCGTCTATGTCCCTAAGCTACTGAACTCAAAATTTAAGTAAACCATGTCGGCTTTTCGCACAAGTGTCGAAAAGTAGCGGTCGCGCTTTCCCTATTGCCGCACACAGCGAAGCGAAGCAAATAAAGCACAAACAGTTTTTGAGAAAGAAAACAGAGCACAACTGAGCAAACGAAATCGAAACTGTTGGGCAGAAAATTAGCAAAAGCAGGTCTCAACTGCGGTGACAAAGTTCTCCCTATCTTGCTTCCTCTTCTTCTACGATTTTGGAATGCGTGCGTCTATCTGTAGCTAAAGAGACACTCGTGACACTAGAAATGACTAATTGAGTGCTCGGATTATTAAATTGCTTGCTCCAAAGCCGTGGCTTGGGCCATAGAGTACTGAGAAATCCATATTTTTTGCGCTGGATTTCCACAGATTATTAAATTGCTGGCTCCAAAGCCTATGCTTTGGACCATAGAGTACTGAGGAATCAATCTTTTAGCGCTGGATTTCCACACAGATTATTAAATTGCTTGCTCGTAGTATCAAACGCTTGCAAAGAACTATATTATAGCCAAGCATTGAAGTTGAAACACTAACATAGTATACTAAGATAGATAGATAGCTTTTTTACAAATATCTTTTTTACCCTTTGTCTCACTTAGATTGACAAAAATTAAATGGCTTTAGTCGTGCTATGCTAGCAAACGGATGTACAAAGCTAAAAGCTATCTTAGTCTGGGCCATGGACAACCGCGAATTCCTGGATATTTGTTTATCCATCTATGATAATAAATTGTAGAGGTCCCTGGTAGAGCCATAGACCTTGTGGTAACGCCGCACATTCTCTCACACTTACAATCTCGTCGTTAGTTGGTCTCTCGGGCGATTGCAGAAAAAAGCTATCGTGATGGTTAGATGGGGG